>WOGZ01000377.1:0-29356 GCA_009733775.1 Alectoria sarmentosa
AATATATAAATTATTCGAATCGAGCGAAGTAAAAAATATACGTGATATATAATAACGTTTATTATTATATTCGTTTTTTAAAATACGATAATCGAATATTTTAAATTTAATATACTTAATTTATAAACGTGTTTTATTATATAACTTTTTTTCAATTTCAAATAATGAAATAATAAAAAAAATTAATTCAAAAAATTTTATTAATTCGATAATTAAAAGAAAATTATTTTTTTCGTTAACGACTTAATTATAATTAATATATATCGTTTTAATTTTAAAAAATTTATTAAAAATTTAATTATTAAATCGAGCGACGTTTTTATTAAAGATATAAAAAATCGCTTTAAAGATATAAAAATTAAATGCTCGATATAAATTTAAGTTACGATAAATAATATTAATAAAATTTATAATAATGATATTTAATAATTAATCGATAAATTAATCGATAATTTTTCGTTTTTTTAATCTATTAAAATTTTATTATTTATATTTAAAAAATTATTTGCGAATGCTTTTATATTAACACGATTTTATTTAATTAAATTTAAATTACGAAATTTTATATTTTTCGTAAATTTAAAAATTTAAATATAATTTTATAAATATAAAATTTTTAAAATAAATGTAATAATACGTTTTAATTCGACGCTTTTAATAATTAATAAAATTTAACGAAAATTTTCGCAAAAATATATAATTATATTATTAAACGATTTAAAATCTTTACGAATATTTAAAAATATACGATTAATAATTTCGATATTAAAACGATTTTATATCGAAATTTTATTTTAAAAAATGAATTTAATTATATATAAAAATTTGATTAAATTGAATTTATTAATAATATTATAAGAAAATTAAATAATAACATTTAAAAAAATCTTAAAACAAAAATGAGCGATATAATCTTTTTTTAAAAAAACGATATTTAAAAAAATTATAATAATTATTATCTTGAAAATCTTTTATATTTTTCGTAAAACGATATTTTAAAATATAATTTTATTAATATTTTTATAATCGTTCAAAAAAAAAAAATTTTATTAAAAAAAAATATCGCGTTTTAAATAACGTTTATAATTATTATTTAATTATTATTAAAACTCGTTTACATTTACTTTTAAATGTTTATTTAATAAAAACGTTTTTCGCGTAAAAGACGATTACGTTCGTTATTATAATATTATTTATAATTATATTACATTTTTAATAAATTAAACTTATTAATTAAATTAATATTTTTATAAAATTGAAATTATCTTTTTTTAAACGAATTTAAATTAAATAAAGATAAAAGTTTTTAATAATAATTTACTTCGTTTATATATCGTTCAATAAAGCAAAATCTTAATAATAAGTTTAAAAAATGTATATATAATCGTTAAAAAGTTTAAGTAAAAAAAAATATTAATTGTAAAAGAGAATAAGAGAAATTGCGAGTAAATAAAAGAAAAATACGCTTAGCGAAATTACTTTTAATAAAAGAAAAAAGAAATATCACATTAAAAAAAGTGATAATACTTTATTATAAATTTATATGCGTTAATAAAAACTTTAAAAAACGAGTTAAAAAAAATAACGTATTTAATATTTTAAATAATTCAACGAATAAAAATTTTAATAATAAATATATTTATATTATTAATTAATTAACAATTTATTAAATAATAAAAAAATATAAATTATACACGTAACTTTGTAAATAAATAAATAAAGTAAAAAATTCATTATTCGATTTCGAACATCGTTAATTAATTTAAAATTCGATATTTATATATAATTTAAATTCACGAATAGTAATTCAAATTTCATAATTTTTATATCGTTGAAAAGCGTATAATAAATTGTATAATTCACGAAATTATAAAGAAATTTTATTTTTAATAAAATAAAAGATATAAGATATAAGATTTTTATATATAAATTTTTAATAAAAGCGCTCGAAAGATTTAAACGTCGTTATTTAAACGTTAATCGAAAAGCGTAATTTATTCGAATTTATAATTAATTGCATATATAAATTTAAGATTTTTTAACTTAATTTTATTTTATTTCTTTATATACATTAATTATAATTGTAACGAAATAACTATTACGAGCGTATTTTACGTTTTTAATAAAGTAAACTTTTTTTTAACATTACATTTTTTTTAAATAGTATTTAATTAAGCTTAACGTATTTTAATAAAAACATTTATTTTTATATAAATTTTTTTTTATATATATATTTTCTCTTCATTTAATCGTTTTATTTAATATATTTATATAAAATAATTTTATATTAATTTTAATATTATAATTAAGTTATTATATTTATATTATTCGAATTAATAAACGAATTTAAAAAATATATTAATAAAGACTTTAATATAAAATCAAATTAAATTATTATATTTTTAAATAAATTTATTATATTAAAAACTCGTTATAAAAAGCATTAAACGAAATAATGTAACACTTTCGTTATATAAAAAATAAAAAATAAATAAAAACATTAAATTATTTATATGATTAACGAATTAAAAGATTTATTATTAATTAATTAAATAAATGTAAATTAAGACGATATCGATTATATCGTTTAAGAAATTATTATCTTAAATACTCGAATTTTTTATGACATTATTATTAAATAAAAAATCACGATTTATAATTTTTAAAAAACGATCTTTTTTATTTCGCATTATTAAGTTTCTTTATAAAAAGTTAACGACGATATAATAAAAATCTTTTCTTAAAATAATAAAGTTAAAAAAACTTTTTTTTATTAATATAATATTTTTAAGAAAATTTAATAATATATAAATAATTAAATAACGTATTTTTATATTTTTATATATTAAAATTAAATTTCTTTATTATATAAAAAATATTAAATATATTAAATAATAATTGTTAAATTTCTTTTTTATTGTAATATTTTTTAATATTTTATTTTTGAAAGTATTTAAATCTCTTTTCTTTTCTTTTTTTTTATTATATTTTTTTATAATTTTATATAAAATGAAATCATTAAATTGAATTTAAAAAAATTTAAAAAATTACGTCGTATTTCAATTATATTTAAAAGCTTTTTTTATAAAGTTAATATTATAAATTCGTAATATATTTATATTAAAAAATAATTATTATATTAAATATAAATTAAATTTAAAAAAACTTTAATTATATTTAATTAATTTCGCTTTAAATTAAACGATTTACGTGAAGTTATTATTCGCTATTATATAATTATAATCGAAAAAATAACGTTATAAATTCTCTTATATAATATTAAATAAATAATTAAATAAACGAATAATATAATTCGTAATAATTAAAGATAAATAATAATTTTATAACGAAAAATTAATTAATTAAAGTTTTAAACTTTAAGAAAAAAATTAAATAATAAACTTTTTTATTAGAAACGTAAAATTCGATTTATATAATAATAATAAAAAAACGAATTTTTATAATTCTTTTATCTTTATTAATAATGTCGATTTTTTATAAAACGATTAAATTTTCAAAATAAAATAAAAATTGTTATTAAATAAAAATTATTATTTAAATAACATTTCTTAAATTATTTACGTTATTTCACGATTCGATAAAAAAAACATTAAATTATATTTTAATAAAACGATTACGAAATGTAAAATTTTTATATTTATTTTATATTCAAATTATAAATTAATTAATTAAAGTTTATAAAAATTTAAATTAAAAAATTAATGCTAAACGTAAATATCGAGCATTTATTAAAATATATAATTATTTATAAAGTTTTATCTAAATTTCATTCGTTTTTATAAAGTTTTTAATTTCGACGATATTATTATTTTTAGATTTTTTTTTAATAAATTAATTAAACGATTAAAAAATTTATATAACATTTATAAAATTTTATAATATTAAAGAACGCAAAAAAATATTTATTCAATTTAAATAATAATTAATAAATAAACTATCGTTTTCGAATGTTTAAATTATTATAAATATAATAAAAAAATCGTTTATAATTATTATTTTAATATCGACAATTCGTATTATTTTAATTATCGAAATTATTTTCGCATTAATTATTAAACTTAATTAAAAAGCGAACGTAAAGAAACTTATATATTATATTTATAACAATATCGATTATTATTATTAAAAACATTATCTCGTATTAAATTAAACGAATGTTAAAAAAAATAGTAAAAAAAACACGATTATATTATTTAAATATAAACGAAAAATGAGAATTTAATAATGTTAAAATAAATTATATCGATTATGATTCTTTTTTCAATTCGATAAAAAATTAATCTTTATTAAAATCACGATAAAAAAAACAATAAAATATGTTTTACGAATAATTTAAATAATTTTTTAACACGTCGATTTTTTCGAATAATTATTATATTATTATTATATAAATAAGCATTTTTTACGAATTCTTTTATAAATTGTAAATGCATTAAAATTTATATCGTTATTAATAAAATTATTATTTTCGAAGTATATAAATATTTAAAAGTCGGATTTTATTTTTTATTTAAATTTAAATTTTTAAAAAAATATAATAAATGATTAATTAAACGATTTATTATTTATTATTTATTATTTATCTTAAACGTTCACGATTATATTAAAAAAAATCGTTTAAATTAAAAATACGATTTAATTATCGAAAAGTTATAAATAAATAAATAAATATAAAATCACTTGTAATATGTTTAAAAAAAGATATTATTCGATTTTTAAATTATATAAACATATCGATAAAAAAAATTTATATTAAAATTTTTTTAAACGTAATCGAAAACTTTTATAAACGATATTTAAACAAGTTACGATAAAAATATTATACGTTATTCGATTAAGTTATTTATTAAATTATATAAAAAAAATAAAAATAAAAATAAAAATAAAATTTTTATACGTTATTATTATTATATTAAATAATAATATAAATAATTTCGACTCGTTTATTATCGATACGTTACGTGCGTATTAATATAAGATTTATAAATAAAAAAAATTTATTTACTCATTTTTTTTTCTTTTTTTTTACACATTATCGTTATTATAGCGAACGATAATAATAATATACAAATTTCGATTAATTTAAATGCGTTTTTATATCATTTTTTTAATAACGAAATCTATATCGATCGATAAAGTGTTAATTCGAGATTTAAATAAACGTTTAATCTCTTTTATTTATATTATAAACATCTTTTAAAGCTTTTTAACGACGTTTTAAAATTTTAACGTCGTCGTTATTAATTTTATTCGATATTATATATATAATAATTTATAAAAAAAAAACTATTTAAGATATTAATAAAATAATACGAATTTCAAATAAATTTAATATTTATAAATCGATTCGGGTCGAGAAATTTCGTTTAATTATATTATTTAATTTTTACGATTTTTTATTCGTTCAAAATATCGAATATTAAATTAATATTAAATATTTAAATGCTTTAACGACGATTATAAAGTTAATTTTTCATTAAATTATATTAATTTTAAACGTTTAAAACGATAAAATATTATAATATCGACGACGTTATTAAAAATCTTTTTACGATATATTATTATCGTTATTATTATTAATTTTTCTCGAATAAAAACGATTATTAATTAAATATTTCGAAAATATAAAATAAATTATAAACACATTTCTTCGACTTTTATAACGTTAAAATATCGCTTTTTAAAAAAAAGATATTATTATAAACGTATTTTACATTTTTAATAAAGTTAGTTTTTCTTTAATATTACATTTTTTTAAAATTATTCGATTAAATTTAACGTATTTTAATAAAGATATTTATACTTATATAAATGTTTTTATATATATATATATATATATATATTCTCACTTAATTGTCTTATTTAATATAATTATATAATTTAATTTTATATTTATTTTAACACGTAAAAATTAAAACATTATTAATAATTGCAAATTCGATTATAAATATTTATTTAATTTAATCGTTTTATATATAATTAAATAAATTCGTAAATAACGTTTTAAATTTTAATTGTTTCGTTTCGTTTATTTATTTATTTTAAAATAAAAGATCGCGAATAATTTAACTTTAATATTAAATCTTTTATAAAAAGATTTTTATATTTTAATAACGAATTGTAAATTTCGATTAAATATTATTAATGTAAATAATTCGTATATACGAAAAATTTCTTTAATAAACATTTTAATAATGTTTTTAATAAATGTATTATTATCGTTCATTATATAATATACGTAATAACGCTTTTTAATTAAACGATTAATTACGATTTATATAATATTATAATTTTTTAATAATAAAAAATCGACGATAAAGTATATAAAAATGTTTTATTAACGTTTTTATAAAATTGAGAATAATTATAATAACTTATATTTACGATATTTAAAAGCTTTAATTTTTTATAAATATAATAATTATTAAAATGTATAATAAATATATTTTCTATATTTTTTTTAATAATAATTTCGTTTAAATAATTTATATATGCGAACGACGTTAAAATAATTATATATAAATAAATCGTATATATTAAAATTTTATAAATTAATAATAAAAGTTAACTATTTAATATATTATAAAAATTATTAAATGCTAAATATTTTTTTTCAAAATAACGTTATTTTCCTTCGAGCTTAATAGAAAAAAAACGTATATTAAATTTATAATAGTTATATATAAAGATAACAAAAAATAACGTTTTCATTACTTTAAATTCTTGAATTTTATATAATTATAACGAAATAAAAATGTGTTATTAATTGAAAATAAATGCGCTAAGCGTAAATTAATTTATTGTAATATATTAAAGTGTAATTTTTATCGATTAAATTAATGCGATTTTTAAATAATTTAAATTAATTAATATACGAAACGTAATTATTTTAAGAAAAGCTAAAAGTTAATTATTTGATAAATATAATTATCGAATAAACTTTTTCGTAATATATTCTTTATAATTTAAAATAATATAATTATTATTTATATATATAAAATAATTAATTTATAATTGAATTTATAATTATATATATTTTTATAATAACTTTTTAATTAGCGATTCGACTTTAATATATATTAAATTAATAATTTTCTTTTTTTTTCTCGATATTAAAGTTTTAACATTTTTATATTTTATATACTAATTATAATAATGCGTAAGAAATTCGAATATTTCTTTTTTAAATTATAAATTTAACGTGTTATTATTATATTATACGTTCGATACGACGCATAAAAAAAGATTAATAAATTAATAAACTCGAAAAATTAAACGAAATCATAATGCTAATATAATTACGTAAACGCGATTTAATTAATTAATAAATGTTTTATATATATAATAAAATACGAAAAATCAAAATTATAAATATTATAATTATTGTTAAAATTTTATAAATTAATAATAAAAGTTAATTATTTAATATATTATAAAAACTACTAAATGCTAAATATTTTTTTTCGAAATAACGTTATTTCATTTCGAGCTTAATAAAAGAAAAACGTATATTAAATTTATAATAATATATCTTTTAAATAATAATTATATATATATAAATTTTAATATTTATAAACGATTTTTATAATAAAAAACTTCGTTCGTGATAACGATAACGTATTTAATAAAAATAATATTTTTCAATTTCTTTTTATTATCAACAATTGTCTCGCGTATTTTATTATATTTATTATCGATTTTATTCGCTTCGAATATTTTATAATAAAAAAATTATTAATAATATTAACGTCGAATTCGATATTATTAAAATTTAATCGATTCGATATAAAATTAATTTAATACTATTATTTTAAACGTTTATTTTTAAAATCGATAAATTTATATTTAATTATTCGAATAAAAGTATCGATTTTAAGATTTTATAATTTCGAACGATAAATAATTTTAATATTATATTAAAATAATAAATTTAAATTTTTAATTTAATAACGACTTAAATTACGTTTTTTAATAAAATATATAAGATTTTTATAAGTCGTGAATATTTTAATTAAATATTAAAGAATTAAAATAATGTTAAATGTTTATATTTTAATATAAACGAAATAATAGTTATAAAAAAAGAATATATATTATAAAGTCGTTTATATAAATAACGTTAAATCGCGTTAAATTTAATTGAGTTATATAAAATTATAAGCTAAAATTATCAAATTATTCTTTTTTTTATATTATTATATTTTTATATTTATTTTCATAATTTATTCTTTCATTTATTTATTAATTATATTATTTTTAAAAATTTAAAAACGTAAAATTAAGCGATATACGCGCATCTTTAAATTCTTTTTTATAATAAATTTCGTTATTGTTTTTTTGTCTTTATTATATAATATCGCAATTTATTATTTTTTATATATTTTATATTTATTATTTTATAAATTATTGCAAATATTTATAAATATTCGATCTTTTATTTATATATTTATATATTTTTTATATTATAAAATCGTCGTTAAATATATAATTTTTCAATTTTTTATTTATATATTTTTATATTTATTATATTATAAAATTATTTTTATAATTATTTTTTTTATCGCGTATTTCGAAAATTCGTAAATAAAATAATGAAATCGAATATCGCTTATAATAATGCTATTTTATTATTAATTATTATTATAATAAATTCATTTTCGAATTAATATATTTAATATAATAAATTTATTATTTTCGTTATTATTTAAGTTTACATTCGTATTTATAATATTATTTTCGTATTTCGTTAATTAACATTATAATGTTTTTTGTAAAGTAAGTTAATATCGTTAATATAATTTATTATAATTTAAAAACGATCAAATTTCAAATCGAATAGTTATTATTATATTAAAAAATTAAAATAATATTAAATGCTTATATTTCGATATAAACGAAATAATAATTATAAAAAAAAATTATAAAGTTTATTTTGTAAATAACGTTAAGTCGCGTTAAATTTAATTAAGTTATATAAAACTATAAATTAAAATTATAATATTAAAATATTAATATATTTTAATATAAAGTATTAATGTTTTAAATATTAAATAATAATAAATAATTTCTTATTATAATTTAATAATTATATTCGATCGAAGTTAAATTTTTATTATAAAAGATTATTAAATATAATATATTTTTATTAATATATTATAATAAAATTTCTTCGTTAATATAATTTAAAAAATTCGTTTTTAAAAAAAAATTTTAATTTATCGAAATGTCGCAAAGTAAAAGTTTATATAAAGTTAATTTTTAATTAAATAAAAGCTTTTTGATTAACGAATAATTACTCGAAGATAATCTTTTTTTTATTAAATAAACTATCGATTTAATTATCTTCGAAAAGTTTTTTATAAATTTTTATAAAAGTTATAAAAATCGATAAAAGTTTATATTTTCTTTAAATTTGTAAGTTTTATTTAATCGACGACGATTTATATTTTAATAAAATTTATTCGTAAATTATCGATAAATATTAATAAATTTAATTTTTTAATTTTTTAAATATAAAATTTACATTTAAAAATATTTATTTAAAAATTAACTTTATAAAGCTTTTAAAAAATTAATTATATATATTTAATATATATATATTTCGTTTTATTATAAATGAAAATGTTATTTAATTACGTTTAATAAAAATTATTAAAATATTTAAAAATAATATTATTAATATATTATTAATATATAATAAATTTCTTTATCAATTTAAATAAAAACATTCGATATTTATAAGTTTTAAAAAAGATAATATATATAATAAAGTTTTTATTATTTAAATGTATTTTAAATTTATTAAAGATAATAATAATATTTAATTATATAAAATATTTATAATTTTATATATATTACGACAAGCATATAAACTTAACAAAATATTTATTTTGTTAAAAAGATTTGTTTATCAAGAAAGTATCTCGGTAAAATCTTTAGCTTAGCATTATAAATAGCTGAATTTTTTGATAAAAAAAATCAAGATTTTTATATACTCTCATATTTTTTATAAATTGTTAAAATTATGTTTTAATAATATATTAATTAAAACTTTGTTTATTAACGAGATTAAATATTAATTTCTTTTAATATTAACATTTAACTTTCGATAATTTATATAAAATTAAAAACATTTATTTAATTTTTTAATAAATAAAATAAGCGAGGCGAATGAAATATAATTAAATATAATAAAAAAATCTTAAATACTCGTTTAAATATTTTTTAATTAATTCGAATTTATAATTTAATATTAAATATATTAAATTTTTAAATAATATATTTTTATTTATATTTTAACGAACTTCAATTTATAATTATAAAAGCGATATAAATTAATATATTTATTTTAAGTTTATCGAAAACATTTATATAAATAATTATAATATTTCTAAAAATCTTATTAAACATTTTTTTATAAATAAAAATTTAAATATTATTAATTTAAATAATTTTTAATATATAAATTTTATAACATTTTTTTTTATTTTTCTTAAAAGTTATATAAATATAATTTATTAATCGATAGATAATTATTTCTTTATATTTGCAATTTTATATTAAAAAATTCATCGATAATATCGTATATTTCATTTATCGTTAAAGGAAAAAAACTTTTTTTTATTTTAAATTAAATAATAATAAATCGAGATATTAATTTTAATAATATCGATAAAATTTAACTTTTAAATCATTTTTTCTTAAATATTTTAAGAGTTAATATTGATATTTTTTTATTTAAAATGTTTTTTAAAACTTAATATCGAAATTATATTTATTCGATTTATTTTTAATAATAAGTTTAAAAAATCGTATAATAATAATAAATGAAATAATCGATAAAAACGAAAAATTTACTATTTTATTATTATTATATTTACATCGTTTAAAAATAAATAATATTTTATTTTTAAATATATTAAAAATAATCTTATACACATTTATTTATAATTTTTCGAAAATTGAATCGTGTTATTTTAATTAAATAATTAAAATAAAATAAAAAAACTTTTATAATTATACACGTTTAATATAAATAATTAATAATTAATAATTAATTATTTAATTAATTGTTTATCGTATTTAAATAAAGATTTAAATTTAATAAAATATAAAGTTCGATTTATAAACATTTATATATATCGAAAATAATAATTTTATTAATAACGATATAAGTTTTTATATACTTACAATTTATAAAAGTATTTATAAATAACATTTATTTATTTTATAATAACAATATAATAATCACTCGAAAAAATCGACGTGTTAAAAAATCGTTTAAAATATTCGTAAAATACACTTTATTATTATTTTATTATTATAATTTTATTAAAAATTAATCTTTATTCGAATTGAAAAAAGAATCGTTATCGATATAATTTATTTTAATATTGTTAATTTCTTATTTCTCGTTAATATCTTAAAAATGTAATCGTATTTTCTTTAATATTTTTTTTTCAATATTCGTTTAATTTTAAATAATATAATTTTTTCGATAATAATTAATTTTATTATAAATATAATATATATGTTTTTTTATATTCGTTAACTTTAATAATTATATAATAATAGCATATTTTTATTAATAATATATAAAATAATTAATTTTTTTTATAAAAATTAATTATATATATATTTATTAAATTATACGCTTAATAAAATTACTTGTTAAATAAATACAATTATTAAACGAAATAAAAATCTTAATAAAATAAATGCTCGATATCGTAATAATATCGCTATAAACAAAAAAATATTTAACGATTTCGTTAAATATATATATTAAATAAAAATAGCAATAGCGCATTGCGAAAAAGTTCGCATTTTTATTTATTTATAATACTTTAATATTATCACATCGATATAAATTAATTTATCGTCGATTTGTTATCGTAATTAATTTCATTTTATTAAAAGCTTTTATAACGTCGTTATTATTATTTTAATATAATTTTGTAAATTCTCTTTATCAAATCGAAAAAATATCGATTTAATAAAGATTGTTATTTAATCGTTAAAGTTTTTAATATAGCAATAAACGTTAATTTCGATAAAATTTTAACGTCGTCGATATAATATTTACGATAATAATATTTATTAATATAAGTATTATAATAAATATTTTAACGACGATAATATATTATTTTATAAATTTTTTTTATAAAAAATGAAATTTAATAACAAAATAATTAAATAAAAATGTTTTATTTACTTTATTGCGAAAGTATATAATAAAAACGTTTTTATAAAATATATTATAATAATAAAATACGTAAATGTTATAAAAATAAAATTATTTTATAATAAAAATGTTTATAACGACGTTATTTTTATTTCGTATTTTTATATTAAATTTATAACATTATTTAAATATTTAACGTTATATTGTATATCGTATTTCGAATCGTAATTTTATTATTTAATTAAATATTTTATTGATTTATTTTTATTTTTACGATAAACACGCTTATTTAACAATCTTTTTAATATATAAAATTTTAATTTTTTAATATCATTTTTAACGAATATCGATTTTTAATATTTAAATATTAAACGTTAAAAAGAATTAAAGTTTAATAATAATTTTAATTAAGTAAGCGAGAATATAAAATATATATTAATAAAATAAAATATTTAAGTAATAAACTTACTTATTAACTTTATTAAATATTTTAAAAAATATATATATTATTAATTAAATTTAACGTTAATTATTTAAAAAAAAAAAAATGCAATTTAAAAAAGATTTAATCGTCGCGTTTAAAATATATAAATTAATAATAATAACTATAATAAAACTTTTAATTTATTTATATAAAATTAATTATATCGATAATATTAATATTAATAAATTTAAATTACTATAATAAAAAGTTTATTATAATTATTAAATTTATCGATAATAATAAATTATTCAAAAATGCTTATAAACGTAATAACACTTTTAATTAATCGATAAATTTGTTAAAAATATAAATATAAAAACGTAAAGCGATTTTGATAATTTAATTAATTCGTTCGTTATTTTTATTAACTTAAAAATAAGATATCGTTGAATATAATAAATCGATTTTCAGTCGCTTAAATATAACTTTTTATAATTCGACGAATTTTTAATATATCGATTAATGAAAGAAATTATTAACAAGTTTTAATTTATTATATTAAAACGATTTAACAATACGACAATTTAATTCGTTACTTTTCAAATTGTTTTATTAAATATCGACGTAATTTTTTCGTAAATTTGTTAATTTTTAATATAGCGTAATCGAAGTTTTCGATAAATAAAAAAAGTGTTATAATAAAATCAAGCGTTAATATATAAAATAAAATAAACGAATTTTAAATAAATTGAAAAGCGTCGTAAAGATAATATCAATGAATTTAAAAAATTAAATATTAAAAGTAATATTTAATATATTTTCGTAATAAACGTATTAATTTATAAATATTTTAAGTTTTCGATATAATTTCGTAATATTTTTTAAAATTAAAATAATCTTTATTATAAATAATATTAAACATTTTTTAAATAAAAAATTAAAATATATAAACGCTTTAAATTTATAAATTTATCGATATAAAAATAAATTCGTTTTCGTCGTTATTATTTATTTTCTCGCGAATTAAAAATAACGTAATAATTTTATTATTATTAAACTTCTTTTTTATGTTTTAAATTTTTCATTTTTAGAAAACTTAATAATTTTTATTTATTTATCATTTTTAATATAAGTTTTTATTAATCGCGTACGAAAAATGTTATTTATTTACGTTTACGTAAAATAATAATTATAATCGATATAAAATGCATTGAATTTAAATAACTTTTTAATATTGTGAAAGACTTTATCGAAGTTAAACGCGATAAAACGTTTAATATTATATATTTCTTATTAAATTTATATTTAATTTCGAATCGAAATTGTTTAAAAAATTGCGAAGTATATATTAATCGAGTATTTATATATATAATAAAAGTAATAAAAATAATCGATAATTATTTTATAATATAAATTATAGCGAAATAATTAATATAAATAATAATAAAATGTTTATAAAATTCGATTACATATTTAATTTTTCTTATTATTTATACGAATTTAATAATTTTTAATTCGATTAATTAATAATTTTTCTCGATAATAAACATTTATCTTTATAAAAAAATCGTTTTAATAAAAAAATTGTTAATTATTTATCAAGCGACATTTTATAATTCTTTTTAATATAAAAAATTCGTACGTTAAATTCATTTTTCGAAATATTTAAATTTATTTACATTATTTTATCGAGATTTTAATATATTAACGTAATTTATTTATATATAATTTTTTATAAACTATCGAAATTAATCTTTTTTAATATTATAAATTCGTTAAATTTATATTTAAAATATACGTACGATGAAAATTATTTTTAAACATTATTTATTTAAATAATAACGTTTTTAATATTTAAAATTATTATATTAATTAAATATAATAATAAACGTTATTGTAAAAATAATTTATTAAATTAATATAATAATTAAACTTTTTAAAATTAACGAATATGTTATAATTTAATTTAATTTTTTTAGTACGCGACTCGATTAAATTTAGCGCGACTTAATATTATATATATATTCGAGCTTTATAATATATAAATTTTTTTATAATTATTATTTCGTATATATTAAAATATAAAGCATTTAATATTATTTCGTTTTTTAATATAATAATAACTATTATTATATTAAAAAACGAAATAATGTTAAATATTTTATATTTCGCTATAAACGAAATAATAACTATAAAGAAAAATATATATGCGAAAACGATTTATATAAATAATGTTAAAGCGTTAAATTCAATCGAGTCGCGTATTAAAAAGACTAAATAAAATTATAACATTTATGTTAAAAAACGAAATAATGCTAAATGCTTTATATTTCGCTATAAACGAAATAATAATTATAAAGAAAAATATATATGCGAAGGCGGTTTATATAGATAATGTCAAGGCGCTAGACCCAATCGAACCGCGTACTGAAAAGGCTGAATGAAACCATGACATTATTTTTTCCTTCACATCGTTATGTTCTTATAACTATTTCTTATCACATCCTTCGTCGTAATCATTTCTTATAATCATTTCTTATCACATGACACCGTAATCCATCCTCCTTCACATCAACCCGTGCCCCGTAAATTCATTTCAAACCTCAAGCCACTCAAACCATTCAAGTCATTCAAGTCATACCTGTTTCTTACAGAGCTCCGGTCGCTGATAATCGCTGATGATCGCTGATAATCGTTGAGTTCGAGACGTGTCGTAAGGGTTCAAGGATGGAAATCGTATATCGTAACGGTGTTGTTCGTACTTGATTGCCTTTGTAGCAGGCTCACTGTTTTTCGTTCTTGATTGCCTTTATAGCAGGCTCACGTTTTTCGTATGGCGCGTTCGTAGCAGCCGTTGTCATATAGGCCTCCGTCCGTCAAAGGCCTCCGTGGTGTTGTTTCCGTGCCTCCGTCCGTCAAAGGCCAACACCATGATGCCCCCCCACAGGGCTGACATCCGTAAGTATGGTCTACTACGACTTAGGGGCGACCAAGTCCCAAGCCGAATAGCTATTATTATGTCAGCACGGAAATAATAGCTATTCGATTTGGGATCTGGTCGCCCCTGAGTCGTAGTAGACCATACTTACGAATGTCAGCCTGCGAGGGATATCATAATGTTGACCTTTGACGAACGGAGGCCTAAATGACAATGAGTGCTACGAATGCGCCATACGAGACGTGAGCCTGCGACAAGGCAAGATGATTACGATACGACCTCTTCGCTGAGCAAGTCGATCCGTCAAAGATAAAAAAAAGTGAGCCTGCTACAAAGACAATCAAGCATAAACAACATCATTACGATTCTACTTTTTACTCCTTACCACGAGCCCCCGAGACACGCATAACAAAATATAAGCCACCATTAAAGCATCGATATCATGATATAAGATGTGCATGATATATAAGCGAACGTCGACAAGCGAAGGAAGCAATAAAGTACGTTATGAGATTATAAAATACTGACGAAGTGAAATAAAATGCAATTATGATGTTAAATAACAAAAACAAGATGAAATAACAATAAAATCTGCTATAAATGATAAGAAATGATTATAAGAAATAATTATAAGAAAAAATGTGATAAAAAGTAGTTATAAAAACATAACGATATAAAAAGAAAAATAATGTCATAATTTCATTCTGCCTTTTCAGTACGCGACTCGATTGAATTTAGCGCGACTTAATATTGCCTACATATTCGAGCTTTATAATATATAAATTTTTTTATAATTATTATTTCGTGCATATCGAAATATAAAGCATTTAACATTATTTCGTTTTTTGATAAAATATTTATTTAAGTCTCGCTTATATTTAATATAATAATTATTTATTAATAATTATTTATTATTATAAATATATTACGAATTTATAACATCTTTATTATAAAAAAAAATTTCAAATATTATTAAAGTATAACGAAATTTTATTTTATTTAAAAAATCTTAATTTTTTTTAATTTTTTTTATTTAATTTAAAATTATATAAAAAATATAATAATAATAAAAAAAGAAAAAGAGAAAAAAAGTTTAAACATTTTAAAAAATGTAATATTAAAAAATATTATAATAAAGAAATGTTTTAATATATTTAATTTAATATATTTAAAAATTAAACGTAAAATCAAAATTATATATATAAGTATTTAATATAAATAAAATTTATTTATAAAGATTTATATAAAATGAATAATATATATTAATATATAAATAATATCAAATCGCGCTAAACTCGATCGAGTCTCGTATAATAAATAAGTGAAAAAATAAAGTGAAATTATAATATTATTATTTTCTTTAATTCGTTATATTCGCATAATTAATATAATTAAGAAAATGAAAACGTAAATTAAATATCGAATGCGTTTTTTCAAGTTTCTTTTCGCTAGTTATAAAAGAATCGAAAAAATTATGAAAACTTTTTAATATATAAAATGTCAAATCTTCGAGACCTTTATCGATCGCAATTTAAAATCGAATTTTATAAAAATTAACTTCGAACGTAATTAACAAATATGTAAATAAAGAAAATTAAATAAAGAATAATTTTAAAGTAAAAATGTTAAATGATGATATTATTTAATGTTTCTCTTAAAATAATATTAACGCATTTTTTAAATGAATTTAAATCGTTTAAAAGACGTAAAGTTCGATATTTTATCGAATCGAATATTAATTAAAATGCGTTAATTAAATATAATTAAATTGCGTTATTAAATTTAATGTTATTTTTTAAAGATATTAAAGAAAATAAATTTAACGTAAATGTATTTTAAGTTTCTATATTAACTCTTTTTAATAATTTTTTCAGTTTTCTTATTTTTATATAATGCATTTTTATTTATAATTATATAATCGATTTATTAATAGCGAAAACATTTATTTTATTAACGTAATAATTCGAAAAGTTCTTTTAAATATATATTCGTTTTATAATATTTTTTTCTTAATTTATTTCTATTTAATATATTATTTAAACGTAATAAATTCGTATTATAATTATAATATTTTTAATTAACGTCGTATTATCGAATTATAAAACGCAAATTAATATCGCATTAATTAAAAAATTTAATATAATTTTTAAAAATCTTAAGTTTTTAATTTATAATATATTATCGAAGACGACGTATAATAATATATATTAAATAAAAAACTTTTTATTATTTGAATAATTATAATAACGTAATAATTATTATAAATATAATTAAAAATTTATTAATAATTTCATTTTTTATATCGAAATTTAAATTATATAATTTCGTACGAATTAAATTCGTTATATATATTATTTAAATTTTTAAACATTTTCGATAACGTAAAAATTCGTAATATTTAAACATTATATTTTAATAAAATTAAATGTGATAAACTTATAATAATTTCGTAAATAATCGATACGACTTTATTTAATTAAAAAAAGCATTACGCTTATTTTAAATTTAATTTATAAATATAATTATTTAATCTCTCACTTGAAAACAATTTTATAAAACTTAAATACGTTAAAATAATACTTATTCGTTTCTTAAAAAACAAACGTAAATCTCGAATTTATTAAATTTTTTAAATTTATTTTTATATAAAATAATGAAAAAATAAACGCAAATTTTTATTTTATTAAATCTTAATTTAATTTTATATTAAATGTTAAAGAGATATACGTAAGTTTTTATTTTATTAAAAAAATTTTATTTA
This sequence comes from Alectoria sarmentosa, assembly GCA_009733775.1. NCBI lineage: Eukaryota > Fungi > Ascomycota > Lecanoromycetes > Lecanorales > Parmeliaceae > Alectoria > Alectoria sarmentosa. The sequence continues at coordinate 18,329 of WOGZ01000377.1, forward strand.
TATTTATATTAAACGTTAAAAAGATTAACGCAAATCTCGAATTCGTTAAATCGTTTAAATTTAATTTCGTGTGAAATGGTGAAAAAATAGACGCAAATTTTGATTTTATTAAATTTTTTTAACTTGTATTCGTATTAAACGTCGAAGAAATAAACGTAAATTTTTATTTTATTAATTTTTTTAAACTTTTCTTAATGTGTCGAAATAAAAATTCTATTTTCTTTTTTATTAACTTTTTTCATTTATTATCGAAATTACACATTTTTTCTTTTTCTTTTTTCGATGATAATCGAATTATTTAATTTAATAATTCTTTTATCGTAAAACGATATTAATTTTATAATTATCGTAATCGATAAAATATATAAATCTTTTATCGTAATTGAATTTGAAATTATTGAATAATAAATTTCATTTTTCGATTTTTTTAAGCGATTATTATATAATCTTTTTTAAAATAAATATGTTATTTAATATTATATTTCGTATCTTTCGCATCGAAATTAATATAAAAGCTTTTTTACTTAATATACTCGTTTACAAGTTTTATTATAATATTTATTTAATATTTTAATATTTTATTTAAAATTTTCTTTATTTTCTTTACTTAATATCGTATTTACTTTTTTATTTAAAATGTTTAAAAGAAATTAACGATTAAACGTCGTCGTAATTAAGAAAAATAAATAAAATTATATTAAAATTAAACGTAAAATTTAAAATAATGTATATAAATGTTTAATATAAATAAAAATTTATTTATAAAAATTTATATAAAATAAATAATATTAATATATATAAAAGAATAATATAAAGTTAAGTTAAAATATCTTAAATTTGTATATATAGTTATTTATAATTTTAACGTTACTTTCTATTTTGAATAGCGCTCGAATAACGACTTTTAGGTTTTTCGAGCGCTTTTATTAAAAATTTATATATAAAAATCTTACATTTTTTATTCTTTACTCTCTTAAAAATAAAATTTCTTTATAATTTCGCAAAGTATATAACTTAATATATAGTTTTTAATGATATAAAAATATTAAAATTTGAATTTATATATATAAATTAATATTTAATTTAAATATATTATTATTTAAAACGATAGCGAGACTTTCGAAAAACTTTTACGCTCATTTAACGAATTATTTTCTTTTTAAATAACATTTTAATTCTTTATTATATTTACAAAATTATTATATTATTAAAATCGCATAAATCTATTTTATAAAAATAATTATATAAATATATAATATAAATTTTTAAAAGTTGCGAGAAATCGATTATAAAAAAATTAACACATTTTATATATATTTTTAAATAAACTCAACTTTACATAAAATTCGTAAATCGTAAATAATGTAACGATAAAATTAATAAAAAATATAAATTTCTCGCTTAATTATCGTAGATCGTAAAACGTAAAATTCGAATTTAAAAAAAGAAAAAGAAAAAAAATTAAAAAAAAATTCACAATTCGTTTTAAATTTATATAAAATTTATAAATTTAATAAATAATTAAATAAAGAAATTCGATTCGAAAAAAAAAATTAATTTTAAAAGAATTTTTAAAAGAAATTTTAAATACTTTTTGAAATTAAAACAAAAAAAAGACTTTTTGCATTTTAAATAAAATTTATAAATTTAATGTTTTCACAATTTTAATGTATTTATAATTTAAATATATTAATAAATTTAAAATTTTAATTCGAAGAGAGAGAAAAGAAAAAAAAAAGAGAGAAAAAAGTTTAATCGACGTTAAATCTTAAATTCGTTTCGCTTTCGTTTATTTTTAAGTATTATAAATTTAATTTATAAGCTTTAATTTATATATAAATATATAAATAATATTAAATCGCGCTAAATTCGATCGAGTTTCGTATAATAATTAAATGAAAAAATAAAGTAAAATTATAATATATAAAAATATAAATATAAATATTTAATCGTTTATTTATTTATTAAATTATTATAAAAATATTATATTAATAAAAAAACATTTTTTTTATTTCGTTATTTATATAAAGAGTTTTTATTATATTATTATCGACTTTTCACGAAAAAAACTAATAATGCGAAGCGAAAAAGATCGACTTTAAAAGATTATAAAATCGTAATTTTTTATTCGATAATAATGTCGTAAGAAATTTAAATATTTTTAATAATAATTTTTTAAACGATATAATCGATATTATTTTAATTTAAAATATTTAAATAAATAATAACATTTTTTTTTAATTCGCTAATCGTACGAATAATTTAATATTTTAATTTATTTTTTAATTAATTATATAATAAAATCGTTACGCTATTTCGTTTAATATTTTTTATAATAAGTTATTTATATAATAAATATATATAAAAATAAAATAACTTAATTTTTATTTTTATTAAAACTTTTATTAATAAATTCTTTAAATTCGTTTATTAATTTAAATGAAATAAATATAATAACTTAATTATAATATTAAAATCGATATAAAATTAAATTATATAAATAAAATAAATAAAATAATTAAGTGAAAAGAAATTATATATTTAAAAAAAAAAATTTATATAAATGTAAATGTTTTTATTAAAACACGTTAAACTTAATCGAATAATGTTAAAGAAATGTGATATTAACAAAAGTTAATTTTATTAAAAATGAAAAATACGCTCGTAACAAAATCGGATTTTTTATAAATAATTTAGAAAAAAATCGATAAAAAATCGATTAAATATTAATAAAAAGTTGATAATTTAAGTATATTATTTAAAGTCTTATATTAAATATCGCAAATAAACTTAATTTAAAATCGATTAAAAATTAATAAAAATATATAAAAGTTTAAAAAAATATCGAATAATAATATTTAATATACTTTTAAAAAGCGACGATTAACGAATATTTTCTTTATCTCTTTTTTTCTTTTTAATATTAATTAAAAATTATTGAATTTAAATTTAAATTAAGTTATTAAAAAAATTAAATTATAAAATTTCTTAAAACTTGCAATTTTATATTATTTAATTATTAATAAAATATTATTTACGTCGAGATTTTAATTAAATTTATTCGAATGTTTAAAATAATTATATTTTTATTCAAAACAAAATATAATAACTTAATCAATAAAAAAAATCGCGTTTATTATTAATAATTAAATTAATTAAAAAAAATATTAATAATAAAAAATAAATAGAAAATTGATAGAAAATTAATTGTTAATAAATATTTATACGAAATTTATTCGAAAGTCGACGAAAAATTAAATAAAAGTTTAATACTTTATCGATAAAATATTATAAAAAAAATAAAAAAAAATTATATAAAATCACGTAAAATAATATTATATAAATTAAATAAAAATTAAGCTTAATATATAAAAAGTTTAAAAAGAAGATAAATAATGAAAAGAGAAAACAATTTTATAAAAATTAATTTTTTCAAATTTTAATCTTAATTTTTATTACGAAAAAACGAAAAAAAAAATATTAATGTTATAAATATAAAAATTATAAATTAAAATATATAAAATATAATGTTATATATATGATATTTTAAAATATAATATTTATAAATATTTAAAAATTATAAAAACATTAATGATGTATTTATAAGTTAACGTAAATGTTAGAAATTTAGCGCCTTCTAGCGCGGTAATATTCAAAAAATACTTTATCTGCGCCAAGACCAGCCAGCTTTAGCCACAATAAACCGGCCTGGTCAACTGTAAACTCCAGTTTATTCTTCAAGCTATTAAGGTGCCTCTCCAGGTACCATCCCTCACGTCCATCACAGCAATTGATTTTTGGCCTTGTCTACGCGCGCTACGGTACATGCTTCGTGTATAAACTCTCTGGAACACCATGACCAAAGACGCTGGAGACTGCGCCAGGCTGTTACTCAAGCAGAGCTGCTAACTGCCGTTCTCTCTGCAGATTCTCAGCTGGTACCTGAAACGGCAAGTCTGTCGAATCTGCGTTAGCAAGTACTTGGACATTGCTTTGCGGGAATGACTTACTTCATCAAGTGATCCATGAAGCTCTGCAGCGACACATCATCCGTGAAGATGGTTTGTGTTGAGTTGCCATTTCCATAATTGTTGCTGGTAGTGTGAGTTGTCGAGGGATTGAGCTTAGCAAGAAGGAAGCGGGCCTGAGAGCCGCCTGCATCACAAATGATAAATCGAGGCAACGGAAATCGATCTTGCACCAATTCCTATGTAATAATCAGCCTCTGTCCGACACCGAGCCCTAGCGAGCGCCCGCCTGGAAATGACCTTACCCTTGCGTCTTCCTTTGGCTGCTCCAGTATACTTTTGAAATTCTCGTAACCCTCTTGATCCTGATACCCTGACTTCCTCCATTCCGCCATCGTCTCTCCATGAAAAATCAATATTTGGAAGAACGTGTCTAAAAGCAAGATGTGTGTCGGATGGATAGAAGCGGAATCGAGCAAAACAGGCACACTGCCTTCTTGATCAAAAGTATAAGAGTCCAAGGTCGGCTGGATCATGACCAACGAGTCTCCGACGTATTCATGATTTAGCACGTGTCTGTAAAATGCTGTCTCATCAGGCGAACTGTTGAACACCTGCAAGAAATGGCTGCGACGAAGGTGGAACATGAACTGAGGGTACAAGGTAAAATTCTTTTCGAGTCGAAAGGATGATGGATCATCTTTTCTGTATTCTGCAAACCTTGAACACAGCCGAATGAGCATTCTGTCTACCCATCGAAGTACGTCTGGCCCGTCATCAACTTCCGCTTTGAATACCGCTATGCGTGACATGAGAACAGCGGCAGCTTCCTGATCGAAGGATTGGGCTATGGCCGGATCACCAGCTGGTCCACTAAGACTGCGTGACACTGTGGTGACCCGAAGGTGAAACTGGCCTGAAGAATGCTGGTAGTAGGTCAAAAGTTGAATCATGCCCTTTTGTGGTCCCTGCTGATGTTGCGCTGGTCCGCCTTGGTTCGCGATTTCGAAGTAGAGTCCATAGCTCGCGGTTGGATCGATACCGCACATCTTCCAAGAGCAGGTGTTGCCGATGCCACACTCGGTCTCTCCCACTGAATTCGACTTCTTGTTGAGAGAAACCGCATGCCCTATGAGGCCAGTAACCTTCAACTCCTTGGTAGTCAACACTTCCAATGACGCGTTGAATCCCATGAGCAGGTGATCTGTAGCGTCTTTATCAAAGACCCGGACAAAAGACTGTTTGAATTGCGATGAGGTAAAGCTATCGGTGAGGATCATGTGGCCTCCGGTAGAGTTTGAAAGACCTTTCATCTCAAGAAGTCCAACCTGGTCGAGACAGCCTGCGAAGATGTCGACGATGTGACCGTTGTGGGATACTCGTTTTGCCAGATTGTCGTAGAACTTTTTCTATTAGCGATAGTCCCGCATCAGAAAATTAGAAGCTTACCTTTAGAGCTTTCTTGTAGTATTTGATGTTGTCCCGATCAATATCATGATGTGATCGTATTGGTTCACGCAATTCTGGACCTACCACGAGGCCAGGCCCTTCTGTTGCTGGTCCTCCGGCGAACAACATGATCCTGCCACCGGCATTCTGAAACGATGTCTCAAGTAAGCCCACTGCTACGCTCAAGGCGACCCCGGTACATCTCAGAGAACGTTTGTCATTCGCTACTGGCCAAGGGTCCTTCTGAAGCTGCTCCAGAGCATTTGTGAGTTGAAATTCGCACTGTTGGACGGGCAGCAGGAATCTCGCAGCGGGCCCCATGACTGGGGGGGGCCTGCCTGGCTGCGGAGGTACATTGGTGCGCATGCCGGAAGTGGATAGACCAAGCATCTCCTGGACCTGCTTCGCTGCGTAATCCTTGCTCCCTCGGAAGACATACGATTTTGCGCACTCGGTGTAGCCGAGCTCGTGCACTTGCGCCTGTGACAATATCAGTCTTGTAATTCGAACCAGCTTGTTGCAAATGTTACCATGGTTCCAAACGTTATTAATCCCACGAGAGCATTCGGCGGCAGAAGACTGAGGCTCATCACCAAGGAGTCCTTCAGTGCCTTCAGGCTGTCCTCCTCCTGGCATGTGTCGACAACATAGACGAATATTGGGGGGGCTGGTGCAGGTCGTGCCAGCCTGTACTCGATTGTCGTGCTGGCTGGGTGCAGCTCGGGGGGTATATTATCTTGTGTTATGTCTTTGTAGTGAGCAGGTAGTCCATTCCGAGATAAGCAGAAGGGGCATATCCATAATCGAGCTCTTGTATCGACAGTCCTGAAACAATTAACTACTACATATGGATCTAGACATTGGACGCTGCCATACGCAAAGGGATTAAGCACAGCTCGGCAAGGAGCCTTGCAAGTGACGGGCTCATATTGAAGCAGGGGTGTGTCCGGCTTCTCTTTCAAGGGAGTGTAGAGGGCTCCAATGGGCACAACAAGTCGGGAGGCTTCCTGTACCAACGTAAGTACTGGCCAGCAACTGGGCAGATACGAGGCTTACCATGCGAGTGCTTGGAAACGTGTTCCAACTGAGTCTAATGCCATCACGGTCCTCAACTTCGCTCCACTGGTCTTTAAGAGCTTCATAGTCCATATTTCCTCAGCCACTAGCATAAATCAATGAGACTGTGGCATATAAATACGGCGTGTAGTGTGTCGGCGGTATGAAGTTTCGATTGAAAACTGGCTGAATGCTCATCGCATTGTGTAGAAGGATATGTACCATGGGTTTAAGTCAGTCCGACGGGTGCGCTATGTCCAAGAAAGCTAGCCTCGTAGAGTGGAATTACACCACAGCTTCTTGCTTCTTTATTTACTTTACACACATTGCCAGTCAAGAGACATTACTGATGACGATCTTAGGTCTCCAGTCCTTTGGTCGTCTTTGCGCTGAGCGAAGATTCAATTCTACCCATGGCTGGGCGCCTGCGTTTGAGAAGAGTCGTTCCGACTTTCATGAGAACATTTGGGAATCAGCAGAGGTCACATACTTTACTACAAGAGAACTGCGTAAACGGCCAAGATCAGCCAAAAGTTGTTTACATGGCGAGATCCTGCAATTCGACCAGAGTATGAATGGGCACCTCAAATAGTAGCAGTCTACGAGCATATGCAATCCAATACCTTCAGGCATCTAGCTTTTCATCAGACCACTAGCCACTCTTCCGTGAGCTCTCGAGCCTTCTTCATATTCCCGCTTGCTGCCCAAAAGCTTTGCAGAGCAAGAGCTGCCTCTTGTGCAAAGTTCTCCGCTCCGCAACCCGACTCCTCAACTTGCACAGTCGCGCTCATGGAGAGGCATCGTTCATAGTATGGAATTGCGAGATGGGTCAAGCCCAATAGGTGATAAGCATGAGCCACGTTGTACTCTGCTTCCTGCTTCTCTGAGGACCTACAAGACCGTTGTCGGCAATCGTAGTACTCTAATAGAAAAGCCATGCCTTGCATCAATATATGATGCCGGTTATCGGCTTGTCGCTTGAGCGCATAGTGTAGGTATCCCAATGAAAGAGAAAGCTTGATTATAGCGTTGGTTGGGTCGAGAGCGAGAGCGCGCAAGAAATAGTCTGCATTGAGTATCAGGAGTCAGCCATTGGCCATAATCAGCTGCCAGGCCTCGGATGGGGCTCTCAGACGTACTAACTGCGTAAGCATAGCTTTTTCCAGCGTAAAGTATATGGCCGTAAAGCATGAGCAACGCAACATCCATGTCTTGAGCTCGTATCTGATTGCCGTTGTCATCTTTAGTGGTGTAAGAAGCTCTCTCTTGAAACAAGCTTTTGCGGCGAGCATCGCCTAATAGGGAAAAGTCCACGGCCTTGAGCTGCCGAAGTATGTATTTCTGCGAGGGACCACAATTGTACCAAGAATTCTCCGAATTAGAAAGTCTGTTGAGTGCCGAGAACAGGCGGTAGCCATCAGTGACGAATTGATACTCCTTCATGAACCAGCGAGCAATGTTACAGAGTGTTTCGTCGTCGTTTCCTAGTAAGGCGCATGCTGTATACGCATTAGTCTTTAAACCATTCGATATGGGAAAACACTCACTGAACCAACAGACATGGATCAGAAAAAGCGAGTTTGGCGAGTGATAAAATACATTAGCATGGAAGGCGGCAGCAATGGTTTCGTATGAAGATAGTATGTTTCCGCCCTGTGCAAGCGTCAATGCATACTCGAGGAAGATGTCCAGCCAGAAGTAGAACGGTATTCCGCAGTAATTGGTGGGAACGACAACCTGATCGCCCTGTGCTGTTTCTGAAGGGACGAATTAGCACAATGAAAGGGGAAACACGTTGGATCGTCGAATATACCTAAAAACGACTTTGATTGTTCTGCCAGAGCATCCAACTGGTGTTTCGGTCTTGCCGCCAAGGACCGAGCTTCCCTTGAATATCCATAGAATTTATGGTGCCTGTCAAACGGATAGAAGACCTTATTGTCTTTAAATCCTTGAATCAAAGTCTTCGTGATTGCCATCCATTCGGTCTTTGAGCTTTCATCGCCATTTCTAGCTTGCTCTGTGAGAGTCTCTCTCCGAAGGAAAAGGGCATTGACATCTTCCTCTTGAGCTTCCTCCTGTTCGAGAGAAATCTGCTTGGCTGAGTAAGGCACCAGACGGGGAGCAAGCATAGTCGAAGCCCAAGAAGGTAGAGCCTTACCCCGTTTAGGCTGCTTTGCGTCCATGTCCCCTACGCGTTTTCTTGCTTTGTGCTGTCTTACCGAAAGTACCTCATCGGTAGTTGTTGCTCCTTTTGGAGACGTGCCCGACTCTTTGCACATCTCTAATAATCTTCGCCGTGCTTCTGGGTTTCCTCTTTCGCTGTCCACAACAACTTTGTAGCAGTCTTCGGCTTCGGTCCTAAGTCCAATTGCTTTATAACATGAAGCCATCTCCATGAAATACGCCGCATCCGCATACTCGCGGATCTGCTGTATCGGTTCGTAATATCGGAGAGCCTCGTGAAAGTATCTTCCCACCCTTAATGCATTTGCTGCTTCGCGAAAGAGGTCAGGGTAATCATAGATCTTTGCTCCGATTTGGTCATCCTCTGGATCAAGACACTCGAAATGATTCTGCAATGATGTCAGCCAGATTCACATATCAGTTTAAGACGAGGTACTTGCAGTTGCTTCCATGAGGTTTCGATCTTCAGACTTCAATCGGAAGACCCCCAACTTGACACGCAACTCCAGAGGTAAGCCGTCACCGTACGAGGTCACGTCATGTTTACCAGGCACAAATCCCGGCAAACCACTACGACGAGGCTGATCTTCGAGGTCCCATTCCCTGTCATCCTCGTCAAAGGATTCCCAGCATCTTTCTCTTGCGCGGCCAAGTAGCCAGCGAGATAATGTTTTGAGCACAGTGACACCTTCATCATACCGTCGCTGAACACCATAAAGCTCACAGACAATATTAACGTCTGACCAAGTGAAACTGGTGACGTCACAAGGCTCAACTAATTGAAAATGATGTATAGTAGCGTCGTAATGACGCAAAGCACGATCAGGCTCGTCAAGGTCGATGTAAATTTCCGCCAGGTGACGTAGGACTGTCGTATCGTGCGGAAGCTGTTTAATCAATTGCTCATACTCGCTGGCAGCCTTCCTGTTGTGGCCCAATTCATGGTTTAATGCAGCTCGCTGGTATCGCGCTTCGGCATTCGAACTATCAACGTAGAGAACGCGATTGTAGCAGTAAACAGCGTCTCGAAGTGTAGAATCTCTGTCCTCGTCATCACGCTCCAAGATCAGGCGTGCGATTCTTGACCACATCTCGGGGTCTCGGGGCCTGGTGTGTGCCCCGTTCCATGCAGCACTAAGAGCCTTCTCTTTGTCTCCACGAGCTGCGTGGATCTCTGAGAGCAGGTTGTGAGCCGGGTACATTTCGGGATTGATGAGCAGTGCCTGAAGCGTGAGGTCCTCGGCTTCTTCGTAATTGTGATTAATGAAAGCCAAGGTAGCTTGAGAGTGTAGCGCTTTGAATTCTGGCGTTGGCTCGATAGGTTTGCGCAAACCCTTTTTGATTCCCTTACCTCCTCGCCCAATCCTACCACCGCGACCTCTCCTCCCCTTTCCCCTCCCCCTCCCCCTCCCCCTCCCAAATGCGCTTGACTTTTCACCAGAAATATCAGCACGTCGGCCGGCTCTCTGCCCATGCCGCCGCCGACTTTCGTCATTCAGTCCTTTGAAAGCCTCTGCAGATGAGTCTTCATCCGACACGTTTTCGTCTTCTCTACATGGATGTCAGAATGTCTATTGATTGAATTTCGACAAAAGAGGTTCATTACGTTGCACCTGGGTCAGATACTTGGTAGTCGGAATCCCAAGTCATTTCCCTAGCGGGTCCCTGAGTATCACTGTCGAGAACCACGTCTCCGTTGCCTCCAGCTTTCCAGGGACTACCGTAGTTTCCAGGCCGTGGAGTTTCATCCAAGGATTCTGAAGGCAGACCGTGTAGCGCTGACGGTATATAGCCATCATCCCCCAACCACGGGTACTTAGTGACATAGGCAGCGTAATCTGGGTCTGGATATTCGTGTGATGCTGGCAAAAGGCCGTAATTTGATTGGCCGAATTGCTCCATACGAGGCATCAACGTTGAGATTCAAATCTTTGGGCTTCTTTTGCGCAGATGCGCTTCTCATACACGGAAAAGAGAAGGAAAGCGCATTCTAATTGTCGTGTCTTAGGACTGCTAAGAAGAACGTGAATTAGGTTGAGATAACCTAGGATAGATGAGTCTTTCAAGATCGCTGGATCTGCTCTGTAGTGGTAGGGACATTTCTCAAGAACTGAGGGACTGGGAGAGCTAGTAAATGAGAAGAGTTTTTGCAGTTGCACTGAAATGAATACCTTCACAGAGGCGTGAGAATCGTTACAATGAGACACTTTTGACCCGCACATCGGATTACCAAGAATGTCAAGTCTCGAATACTTATTGCCAACACAAAGTATCTTTAGCTTATCTTTTTTATAAGTTTACATAGGTACCTAAAGAAAATAGAAAACAGCTACACCATTGTACCAGCGCCATTAGGAATCGAACCTCA
>WOGZ01000378.1:0-29356 GCA_009733775.1 Alectoria sarmentosa
ATTATAATTATATATAAAACGATTAAATTAAATAAATATTTATAATCGAATTTGTAAATAATAATAATCTTTTAATCTTTATAAATGTGTCGCTTTTTTATGCGAATAAAGATTTTCATTTTTAAATAAGTTCTGATTTTAAAATTATTAATTACGTTATTATTCGAAAACGTTTTAATGTTATAAAAGTAAGAAATATTATCGATTATATATAAAACGTTCTCGTTTATATACGCGACAATTTAAATAGAACTTAATTTGCGATAATTGAATAAATCAATCGTTATAAAAAAAATGACGTTTAAAAAAACGATTTCGTTTTTTTTAACAATGAAAACATCGTTATTAATAAATTAGTTAATAAATTAAAAGATAAAATGTTCAATTTATATAAAATTATATTCGTTTTTTTTTTACAAATTGAAATCATTTAAGATAATGAAAATTTATAATGTTTTTTATTTTAAAATTTTAAATTTCGTCGTTATTATTTCATTATTTGATTAAAAAAACTTTCTTTTAAAATTATCATCGTCAAAAAAAAAAGATATATTAAATTTCAAGATATTATGAAATCGTTTTAAATATAATTTAAATGAGAAAATGTGAATAAAAATTCTAATAAATATAACATTAATAAAAATATATTCGATAATGCAAAAAACGAGATAAAAGATTTTTATAAAAGATATTTAAATAAGTCAAAAAAAATGATTATATATTATTCGATTGAATTAATTGTTGAGTTACTAAAAAAATTTATTATTTATTTATTTTCTTTTTTCTTTTTTCTTTTTTCTTATACGTTATTATTATTATATTAAATAATAATACACGTATTAGCATTTTCGACTTCTTTATTATTATATTATACATTTTCACATTATTTTTTTCAACGACAAAATCGATCGAGATCGATAATAACGATATATAAATTTAAAATTTAAACGAATACGCGATCTTTATTATTCATATTATAAATATCTTTTAAAATCTTTTAACGATGTTTTAAAATCTCATTATCGTCGTTATTAACTTTATTTAATATTACGTATATAATAATTTATAAAAAAGATTATTAAAAAGATTATTAAAACATATACGAATTTGAAATAAGGTTTAACGTTTACGATTTAATTCGATTCGAAAGATTTTATTTAATCATTTTATTTAATTTTTGCGATTTTTTTTTCGCTTAAAATATCGAATATTAAACGAAATTAAATATTTAAATGTTTTAACGATAATTATAACGTTGATTTTGTATCAAATCACGTTATTTTTAAACATTTAAAATAATAAAATATTATAATATCGACGATGTTATTAATAAACTTTTTAAGATATATTATTATCGCTATTATTATTAATCTTTTTCGATTGAAAAAAATTATTAATTAAAGATTTCGAAGATATAAAACAAGTTATAAATATATTTCTTCGATTTTTATAGCGCTAAAACATCGCTTTTTAAAAAAGAGAGATAATATTACGAGCGTATTTTATACTTTTAATAAAATTATCTTTTCTTTAATATTACATTTTTTTAACATTATTCGATTAAACTTAGCGTATTTTAATAAAGACGTTTGTTTTTATATAAATGTTTTTTTTATATATATATTTTCTTTTTACTTAGTTATTTTATTTAATATATTTATATAATATAACTTTATATTAATTTTAATAAAACGAACTTAAAGTTTAACGTCGAATAAATTCTTTTTTTTCGAATTAATATTTTAAATTTTTCGATTTATTAAACTTATAAATTTTATAAAAAAATTGAAACAATTATGATTTTTTTTATTTTTAATTTTTCTTTAATTTTCGTTTTTTTTAAAAAAATTTTTAAGATTTTTTTTTTCGAATTAAATATATCGATATATTACATTTATAAATTTTATATAAAATCGAGAAAATTGTAAATTTATTTTAATTTTTAATTTTCTTTCTTCTTTTTTTTTCGAATTCGAATTTTACGTTTTACGATTTACGATTATTAAACGAAAAGTTAACGTTATTTATTTATTTTATTATTATATTAAATTTACGATTTACGAATAATATAAAATTGCGTTTATTTAAAAATATATAAAAAATGTGTTAAATCTTTCATTATCGATATCTCGCAACTTTTAAAAATTTATATTATATATTTATATAATAATTATTATAAAATTAATTTATGCAATTTTAACGATATAGTAATTTCGTAAATATAATAAAAAATTATAATATGATTTAAGAAAAAAGATAATTCGTTATTTTTATTTTCGTATATTTTAAGAAATTAGAAAATTTAGCAATAAAGCTACTTTAGGGTAATAACGCGAGCGAAAGATTTCTGGTCAATAAGAAGTTAGCCGACAAAATCTATTGAAAATCTGTTGACAATCTGTTGACAACCTGTCGACAATTTTCAACATTTAGTTTTTTTGAATATTTTATTAAAGACGTATTTAATATAATTTTCAATTAATTATATATTCGAAAATAGAGTTTACGCTAGCGAAAGCTAACTTTAAAATTCGCTAAACGTATATTTAAATAAATATCAACGTTTTGAAACTTTTAAATGAAGATTTCAAAAAATGATAATAAATAACCCTTAAAAGTAATATATTACAAGGTCACGTGACTTTAAAAAATTTCAGAAATATACATTTACAAAATTTATAAGATAATATTAAATAAATGTTGAAAGTTATTTGCAAATTATTAATAAATGTTCAAAAAATTGTTAACGAGTTCTTAATAGATTTTCAACAGATTTTCGATAAATGTAAGATAAATAGCGAATAAATTTTTCAAAAATGAATTTATCGAAGATTTGTCTGTTATAACTAATTAATGAAAACGAAATATATATATTAAGTTTTTAGAAATAGATTGTGACTAGTCTTAAAAGGGAAATAATTTATATTCAATTTTGAATTTAAATATCGTTTTAAAATTAAAAGGTTCTCTTAAAATAGTATTTTCTTTTTTTAAAATCGTATTATATAAATATTTATCATATTATTACTTTTATAATCTTTCGTAAACCTTTTTATCGTTAAATATAATAAACGTTACACGAAATAAAATTACTTTTAAATATAATATAATCGATGTTAAAATAATCGTCGCCGTTATTGTTAAAAAAAAATTTAAATCAAAGAAATATATTTCGAAATTCAAATCGAAGAAAAACACGTTATTATTCGATAATCGAATTAATATAATCGAATATAATCTTTCTTTTATCGTTAAAAAAAGATTATTATAATATCGATAAACATTTCGATTTATATAATTAATATAAACGTTATAAAAAAAAAACGCTTTAATGTTATATTGTTTAAAAAATTCGACTTTTACAATTTTAATGCAATTATTATTAAAAATATCGATTAAAAAGCGAATAAAAAAAATTATAAAATAACTTTTCAAACGCAATCGCGACATTTTTATGCTCGAATAATTAAAAAAGTATAAAATTTTAATATTATAACGAATTTAAATAAAAATTAATAAATAATTTTATTAAATAATAGTTTAATGAAAAAAGAAAAGATGTGATTGTGAGAATTAAATATAAATACGATTTTAAAAAAAACGATTTTTTTAAATCAAAACTCTTTTTAATAAAAGAACCTTTTTTGAAAAAAGAAGAAAAAGATTTCGAACGAAAATATCGTAATTTCAAACGATTTTATTATCATATTAAACGATTTTAAATCGTTTAAATCTGCAATAAAAAAGAAAAAAAAAAAAAAATTAAGATATTTAAAATCGATAATATTATTATTAAGTAATTTCGATATATAAAAAAACGAAGAAATTAAATAAACTATTTAAATTAAATAATTATAATTTTATTTACGATAATTATATCGTAAATTCGATTATTAAAAAAAACGTTATTATCAACAATTAAACGATTTTAAAAATATATATTATTTAATTAAAGACAATTAAATCATTAAATGAATTAAAGATATAAATAAAAGATTTAATATAACGATCGAAATTTCGTTTATAAAAATATAAAAATAATTAAAAATCATATATATTTATACGATAAAGACGAAAATCATTAATTAAAAAATTAAATCGATTGAAAAAACTCACAATTATTTATACATTTATTTTTATTTCGACTTTTATTACATCGATTAAGATATCGCTTAATAAATTTATTATTTTATTATTATTAACGTTAAGCTATTAATAATAATAATAATATAATTCGTATTAATATAACATTTATATTAATTGTAAAATTCGTATTAATAATAATTTTAAAATTATTCGCTTTATTAATTTATGATTTAATAATTTTAAGTTTTTTCGATTTAACATTTTTTTTATTTAATCGTCGCTTTTTCGACATTAATTATTTAATTTAATTAAATTTACGTCTCGCTTAAATACAATTAATTAATTTCTTTTTCGAACGTTTTAATCGAATAATTTTTTAAAAATCGAAAAAAATGTAAACGATTTGCGAAAAACATATTTTAATTAATAAATTCAAAAAAATTTCAACGAGAAAATGATCTTCGCTGAGATTTTAAAAAGAGAAAAATAAAATTATACATATTAAATTAAATACGTTTTATAATATCGTTCGAATGAAAAGAAATAATGATTTTCAAAAAAATAAGCGTACGATTAAAAAAAATTATAAAGAATTTTATAAAGTAACTGCGATTTCGTGTTGTTATCGTTATTTCAAAAACTTATTATCGATTTTATACGTTTTTAAATATCTTTATTAATGTTATTTTATTCGATAATAAAAATATATATAAAAAAAACGAAAAAAAAAATGAGAAAAAAAAGAAATACAATCGAATAATCGAATATCGAAGTTTGAAATTTGAGATTCGATAATCGATAATTATTGTTCGCTTCGTAAAAGTTGTACGAATATCAAATATTCAACATAGTTTTTATTATTTATATTAAATCGTATTAAGTAATTTGAATATTACAAATTTGTAAATTCGATTTAAATTATAAAATAACGAAAAAATATGAGAATCGATTATTTTTTAATATAAAAACGATAATTAAAAGAATTTCTTTTTCGAATTACGTTAAAATGAGATTTAAAATCTTATTTTTCAGAATTTTTCGTTATTCGAATAATAATTTTCATTTTCTTCATATAATTCTTTTTTTAATTTTTCTTTTTTATAATCATTTATCGATATATTAATATATATAAAATAATGTTTAAGATAAACGATTTAATTATACGTTTTCACGATTAACTTTAAATATCGTTTAAATAATATATATTTTATTTACTTAAAATATTTTTTTAATTAAATTTTAAAAATCGAAAAAGACTTTTAAATAAAATTGAAATTAAGTAAATATAAAAAGAAATATAATAATATAACATTTTACGTTTTATATAATTTTTTAATTTTAATATTATAATATAATAAATAATTATTTATAATAATAATCGATTTTAAATTAAAAAATGAATTATAATAAAAGAGAATCTCGTTTTTAAAAAATTATTTAAATCGAATATCGTTGATATTATTTCAATGAATATGATAATAAAAAATATCGTCGAAATAATATATCGATAAAACATTATATCGTTTAAATCGTTTAATAAATATTTAAATCGCAGATCGAAGTTCGAAAGTTATATAATTTTATTTTCTTTATATTATATACTTATTAACGACGCTTTCGTTTAGAAAAATATTTATCGTGTGTAAATTTATTAATTTTTAAATAATATATATTACGATATATTTATAAGCGCTTTAATGCTTCACGACGAATTTTTTTATTTATTAATCTTTATAAAGCGTAAAATTTTTAAAATTATAAGCACGTTTACGATTAAATTGAATTAATCAAATAAAGTATATTATATTTCATTTAAATAAAATCACCATTTACTTTCAATAAATATTTTAATTTAATTTTTATTATTAAAAAAATCGTGAACGATTTTTTTATTTTAATTATAAAAAATGCGATATAAATATCAAAAACGAATAAATAGTTAATAATATAATATACGATAAATTTTCTTATAACTTCGATTTTAGCAAGAAAGACGATAGCGAGATCGCGAAAAATATGCTATTATATACGATTTTTATAAGCATTTAATAATGAAAAAAACATATTTAAAACTTTAAAAAGTTTATTATACATTAATAAATACGATTAAATAAAAAATATTAAAAAATTTATATATACGAGTAATTGCAATCTCAATTTAACGATTTAAAAAGTAATAATAAGCGATAATATAATAAGCATTTATGTAATACGATTTTAATAAAAGAAAATATTAATTTTATTATTAAATATTCTAGTTTTTCAAAAAATACGAAAAGAAAAATAAATAAGCGCAGAGGTTTTTCGAAAGTCGCTATTCTTTCGAATAATGATATATTTAAATTAAATATTTATATATACATATATATTCAAAATTAATATTTTTATATCGTTGAAAAGCGTAAATCGAATAATATAATTTACGAAATTATGAAAACATTTTATTTTTAAAAAGATAAAAGATAAAGAATATAAGATTTTTATATACAAATTTTTAAATAAAAGCGCTCGAGAGATTTAAAAGTCGCTGATTCGAACGTTAATCAAAAAACGTAATAACATAAAATTATAATTAACTTTATATATAAATTTAAAATATTTTAACTTAATTTTATTTTATTCGTTTATATAATATTAATATTAAATTTGCGAAAAAAATTCTCAATTTTTATAATAATAATAATCACATTAAGAGAACTTTTTATTTTATAAAAATATATCTTTTTTTACGATAATTTCACATTTGTATTAAATTATTATTTTTTTAATAAAATCTTTTGAGATAAAAATTTAATATTACTTTTTTATTAATCGATTATTTTATATAAAATTATGTTTTCATTTTTTTAATATTTTATTAATTAATTATAAACTTTTTTCTTTTTTTAATTAACATTATTAAAATTAAAATTATTGTAAATAATATAAGTTAATAAAAAATAAAAATAAAATAATATTAAAAACTTACATTTATATTTACATTTTATTATATCACTTTTTTAAATTAATTTCGCGCATAAAAATCTGTTTATAAATCGTTTAAAAACGTATTTTTAATTTAATTTAATCGTTTAATATATTATATACAAAAAGTGCAATATATCGTCGCTTAAAGTTTTTATTGTTATTGTCACGATACGTTAAATTTATTGTTAAAACTTTCATTAACGTGTTTTAACATCGCATATATTTGCGCAACAAATATATAAATTCTTTAATATACATTATACACACATTATAAATATATGATTTAGATTTAATTTCTTAATAATTAATAGTAACATTTAATTCAGATTCTCTTTTAAGTCGTTTATATCGTCGTTCAATTCGTGATTATTATATATCGATAATCTATTCCTCCGCGCTTTCGTTACGCAATTAAATTATCACAATTTACGCATTAAACATCATTGTTAATTCTTTTAATAAATCATTTAACATCATGACTTTTAATAGTTAATCCTCGTTTTTAAACTTTTTAATAAAGTAAATTAACTTTTTTATTATTCTCATTTAACACATATTTAATTAAACATTTAAATAACGTTTTAACTTATTGTTATTATAGTAAAAACAGTTAAATATAATGTTAAAATTCGCATAGCCCGTATAGCAATCGAAGTAAGAATAAAAGTATTAATTATTGCAGTAAATCATTGCGGAGAATTTTGCGAAGAACATCACGAAGAATTTTAAAAAAAACGTTACGAAAAACGTCATTACTAGCATTAATAATTTTATTAAAATAAGTTTATTCTTTACGATATTATATCAAATCATTATATAAATTTGTAAAAAATCTTTTTTTTGTCTAAGCAACGTTTTATATCTCGTCTTTTTACTCGTCTTTTTTCTCGCTTTCGTTTTTTTGCTCGAATATATTCGTTACGCGAAGAATATAAAGATTATAGATTAAAGATAAATGTATAAATATATGAACGACGCATATTTAATGTATTTGTTTAGGAATTCAGTTATGAGAATATAACATTTTTGTTTTTTGTGAATATATTGTCACGATACGTTAAACTTATTATTAAAACTTTTATTAACGTGTTTTAACATCGCACATATTTGCGTAATAAATATATAAATTCTTTAACACACATTATACACATATTATAAATAATTTAAATTTTATTTCTTAATAATTATTTTACATTTTAACATTTTATTAAACTTTTTTAAAGTAAAGAAAAATATTATTCGATTTTTAACATTTTTTAATATATAATATATTATATAATATTGAAATTTGAATTTAATATTTTTTATTGTTTTCTTAATGCAAAATTGCGAAATTTTGAAATTTTATATATAAATTATATGAGCGCACGAAGACTTTTTTTAATTATCGAGTATTATTTAATATATTATTCGTTTTATAATTGTTTTTTATATACGAAAGTTTTTAAATTATATAATTTTTTTTCAAATCTTAATATTGCGATATTTTTCAATAATTATAATTATTATATTTGATGCTTGATGCGTTGATAAAAGTATGCGAAATAAAGGGTTACGTACATGTATCAAAAGGCTACGTGTGGGTATCAGCAGCCAAGAAAAAAAGCTTTCCAACGAGCAAGAGGGTTCAAGCTCAGCGGCTGTTCGGACTCTCAGAAAAGTGTGCTGCGCTCCATACACTGAGCCTCTTTTCTTCCCTAATCGCTCCCGAAACGTGTTTCTTCGCAGTAGAAATGAAAACTCGAAATTGTTGGAAAGCTTGCTTTCTTCATGATCAAAAGTTATGCAAGAAAAAGTACACTATGCTTAAAACAAGGTTTCATCAATCAGACCTTCAAAATTCACGATTTTTAAGCTAAAACTCACCTTATTTTTTCATTTTCGATTTAAACGCGGGTACGTCTCAAATAGATCATATCATAAGATTAAACCTCGAACATCAACTTTTTAAATTCTATTCTTTTTGATTTCTTTCGTGTCATATATCATATGATAATAAAATGAATAAATAAATTTATAGATTCGAATACGCGCTTTCGAACGATGTTATTTTCATGAAATTTGATCGGGTGGATCAGAACTTTTATAATAAATGAGACCTTTTTTTTAGGCCTCCCTCTCCCTTCGAAGCTCTTTGAGGGTTCTTCGAGGGTTTTTGTCGGAGAGGCTGTCGAAGCAAGCTCGAAATCTCATGTATCACACATTTTTATCACATATCATGATTTCGAGTTTGCGAGGACAGTCCCTCCGGCAGGAGCCCTCGGAGAGCCCTTTGAGAGCCTTCGGAGGGAAAGGGGGGTTCCGGGGGTCTCCCCCGAGCGTAAAAAAACAAGTATTAATCAATTGTAGAGATCTTCCAAGCTTTTCACTTCTGGGAAGCCCGCGCCCCCAGCACATATTTCATGGAGGTACTGCTCCTCCCTGGATGGTTCACTGTTTCTGGTTCTTGGAATAAAAAAAATTGGCTCCTACACATCTTTAATATGACCTCCTGGACCAATTCAAATAGCTGTCTGCTTACCTACAGCCACCAACCCGTTCTCATCTGCCCATTCTCTGACTCCTGCTCCAACCATTCCGTAACCCCAATGCGGTCTGTCTTTTGGCTTCTTGAGTTCACCCTGAGTGCTCTCATCAGTCATTGGCGCAAGCAAAACGAAGACGTAGCGATGATAGCCGGTTTTTGGTGGTGGTGTTGGTGGTAGGTAGGGCATGATCTCTTCGATGTCGTTATCCCCAAATCCCTTGCCGGAGAAGATGGACGAAAGCGAGTCGACAATTCCATCAGATTTGGAAGACCCAAATGGCATAGTCAGGTTCGTGACAATCCAGTGGCACATCTGCGCCATTATAGGCTCAGCTCGAGATGTAGCATCAGGATCAGACAAGAGGAGAGTATACGTCGTAGTACCTTTGAGGGTACGGGTTGGGGCTATGATCGAAGCGTGGATGTTGAAAATCGGTGGAGAGGTGACCTTCTTTGGTTTGATTTTGTTTCCCATATCTACAGTCTTGTGTTTTGATGTGTAGGAGAGCGTGACGTAGACTGATGGCTCGAAATCATCGAGAACTGCAAGGGAATCATATCAGCAACCAACCATACATAAGCACTGTCCATTGACTACAGACGCAAGGAAAGCGGACTCTGATTATCCTCCAGGTTGATGCAGACGTGGACTACCGACTACGAAAGGGAATAACTTATAGAACCGGAGGGCAGAGGGAACATATTACCGTCGGGTATGATTGCAGCCTTTATAAGCGCTTCGTGTACGCTTTCGCTTGCCGTAGCAGACCGGTCAGTGAAGGTGTTTTGGAGGGGATTGAACCATGCTCCACACAATCGTGGGAAGACTGTCCACACGAAGACTAGGAAAGAGGAGGTCACGCAAAGCATCATTCGAGGACGTTCTGTGCTCTTGAAGAGGAAACACTCTGCTCATTGCCTTCGCTGCAACATGTACGTACTTGGCGCTATTGACAATGGCGATGATGAAGGCGGAGAGACTGAACCGGATGTGGAACCCCACCACCCTGCCCGGAGGTTGCCCGCCATCGCGCTTCCAGCCGCGCCGCCAATAATACTTCGTAAGCATACCTTGCTTTAGACTGGTCATCAACAACAATGGCTTATGTAATGGCTTGGTGATATATCTACCTAGCACATCGTTTGACTGTAGGTGAACGGACCGTAAGCGATTGGTCTGTGCAGGTAGAGGGCAAGAGGCAACACGGCGGAGGCGTCACGTGCTATACTGTGGCCGACAGCCTGCTGATCAACATCATATCGACGCTAAATACACCCCGGAGTTCAGGAGACGACGGCAAAGACAAAGGTCCGAATATGTCAAGATCGAGTAAAAGGTGGTCAACAGGTGGTTTCGCGGTTGCTCGTCTCTATTACTCGCATACGCATACTTTCGAGCCCCTTCGCAAACACACTACTCAACTGCTACCCGTTCTTTCTCCATCGACTGCAGGAAAAAAGGAGTAAACTGGAGTTGGAAAAACGAAATGAAAAGGATAGTGGTCTGCTGCGATGGTAAGGACACATTTGGACTTCCTGACTCTAACCAGAAATCCCTTGCTTTGCCTATCACTACATCCGTACTGATAATGGCCCTTAGGCACATGGCTGGACGCTAGCATGGGTTTGTCTAAAGGAAAGCTCCCGATACCCAGCAATGTCACCCGTATCTCGGAAGCAATCAAACCTGTAAGCTCGAGAGGCATCCAGCAGGTCATCTTTTACCAGGCTGGGATAGGCTCGACGGGGAATTTTCTCAACCGTGTCATCGGAGGGTAATCGCTTCAGACACATTTCACGCTCGAAGTTTAGCTGATCTCGGTGCGACGCCAGGGCCACGGCAGAAGGTTTGTCTACCAACATAAGGGACGGTTATAGCTTTATCTGCAACAACTATTCTACAGGCGACGAGATCTTTCTATTCGGCTTCTCACGCGGAGCCTTCACTGCTCGGAGCATAGCGGGTCTCATAGCCGGAGTGGGGCTTTTGACGAAGGCTGGCTTGCCATATCTCGCAGAGATTTTCAAAGATTTTGAAAACCGGGAAAATCCCAACTACCGACCAGCAAACCCGGACAGCCCCTTTCCGAACAAGCCAAGTACTTCAGATCCAAGGTATGAGAAAGAACTTGAGAAGCGGGATTTTTCCAGGCTTGATATCGATATCAAGGTGGTCGGAGTCTGGGACACAGTTGGTAAGTGCTCTTTTCAGGGAGTGTCCTTCCTAACCGACACCGTGACTTGAGTCGCGGGACACAATTGGGAGCAAAAGACTCGTGTTACTCACCAGACATGTCTTACAATCTGAACTTTCACCCTCAAAGAAGTCATGCTGATTCCGAAATATGCAGGCTCTTTGGGCATACCCCGCATCGAGTGGCTCGAAAGACTACATTTGCAGACTAGGTCTACGAAAGAGTATCTCTTCTACGACACGAACTTGAACAATCACATTGAGAACGCATTCCAAGCGCTGGCGCTGGACGAACATCGTGCCTCCTTCTCTGTAAGATTCTCTGTATCATTCGGTAAGCTTGTGGATAACGTAACAATTTAACAGCCAAGTGTGTGGGAGAAGCCTCGTAACAACACAACCAATTTGCGTCAAGTAAGTCCTACCGCCGCCAAGATCTAAACTGCCCAGACTGACACCTGTGGCTAACAGGTATGGTGCCCTGGTGTCCATCAGAATATTGGTGGCGGATACAATGACCAAGGCCAAGCAAATATAACGTTAGCTTGGATGATGGCACAGGTCGAGCCTTTTCTTGAATTCGAAGACGACTACATCCTTGATCAGTACGATCAAACGGAGGCATACTATAAAGAGTCTGGGCAGAAGAAAAGGCCATGGAGCTTCGGTGAGTACTGTATTTCTACTTCATGAGTCTAGACACTAATCCGTACATACTAGGCAAGATATATAGGAGCATGACTGGGATTGTGAGAATCTTCTCTCTTTGCAAGTCCCTTCTTCAGTACCGCAGGTTGAGCTACGAGGGTTGATCTGTGACTCGAGAGCTCTCGCTTGTGTTGATATTTTAGATCTGGTTCACAACCTAAACCTTTCTATGATACAGCATGCTGATTTGAAAGCTCTAGTACGTTCTCGGTGGGCGAACAACCAGAACGCCGGTAGGGTTTCTGTTAAAGCGCCTAGGACTCAAGACCTGACTGACAGAAAAGGGTCTCTACTGCCAAGTTGATCAAGATTCCGGCAAGCCAACGGGTAAATTGTTACGGGACACGCATGAGTATGTGCATCCCTCGGCTCGCTCGCGAATTGTGCTTCGAGGACCAGGAGTAGAAGACGAAGGAAAATATGGCTGTGAAGCTTTGGACCCTTATAAGCTGAAATATATGGATGAAACAGCTGACAAACGACCCACCGCTTTTTGGGAGTTGCGATCTCGCCGCAAAAGCTCTGGTCCAAGGAAGGAGTTACCAGAGAGTCCGCTATGGACATTTGAAAAAGAACTTTTGAGGGAGAGTCCTCGAATGTATGACTTCATATACGGAAAGCCCCAAGACTCGCAACAACGGTAGTATTAATCGATTGGGTACGTGCTTCGTGAGGCATTTTGGGCCCTTTCAGAGCATGTCTCTTGGCTCGCACCATGATTGTATACAGACTATTGCAAGGAAGATAGCTCCAAAAAACGATGCAATATTGTGTAGAGAAATTGTGATTTCTAGTCTGACTCGAGCCTTGCAATTCGTGCGTTTGCCCTTGAACCCATAAACTCCTCGACTAACCTCGTATACCGGCCTGAGACGATGCTTTCTCTATAATTTCGTGGACGAAGGGTTCGGATTATGGAGTTGCATTTCACCTACAAACGACGGGAGGACTTTGGAAGAAGCACTTGAGGCGTGTGTGGGTTTAAATTAAAAGCCATTACGGTATTCGTCCTCGTAGTCTCGGACTCATTCGACGGGTGCTTTTCCATGGTGGAGAGGCTTTTCGAAGTTGCAAAGCTATGGAGAATAGAACAGTAGTGAATGATAATCTACGTTTCCAAGGTCCTGGAGAATCAAGAAGGGTTTGAGAAAGTGGTGCTTGGTGGTCCCTCTGGTGCCTCGGTCGGAATTAGGGTACGGATTGCAAGTTGCATGCATTGCACGTTAACCGCATTTGGATTGCAATTTGCATGCAACGGTGGGAAACGCAATTTGCATTAAAACTTATACTATATTTAAAACTATCATGGAATCAAAAACAATAAAAAATATAATTAAATAATTTCTTCAATAACTTATTTTTTAAAATCTTTCATAATTTGATTATAATCTTTATTACTTTTCGTTTTCGCATTAATAAATTTATTATTATACTCGTTTTATAATAATAAATCTTTTAATATAATTAATTTCTCGTTTAAAATTAAGATACTATAAATGTAAAATAATTTCTTTTTTTCAAATTTATTTAATTTATTCAATATACGCTTATTAATATAAATAAATAATAAACGATTTAAATTAATATATTTAAAATTATTTCGAGTTTTTATAAAAATTAAATTTTGAATAAACTACGTACGTTCGCTTGAAATTGAATTATTTAAAATTTATATTAAACGATTAATTAATTATTTAAATGCAAAATAAAATATAATTATAATATTTTAAAATATAATTAAATTATTTATATATATTTATAAAAAAAATTATATAAAGAGAATATTTTATGTTAATTTCGAAATATTCAAAAAAAAAATTTAATTTAAAAAAGCGTATTATTAAAAGAATATAATTATAATAAAATCGAATATAATTTCGAAAGTTTATTTCATTAATATAATATCGTAATTTTTGAAAATTAAATTTTTTATAATTATATATAACAAAGTTATTTATTTGAGAAATTAATCGTTTTACATAATTTTGATAATATATAATAAATAATAATGTTTCGTATTATATTTCGTAATAAATTTTATAAAAAAATTGTTTAATTAACATTTAATTATTAATAATTCGATATAATAAATAATTGTTAATTTTTAAAAAATATCGAATTTTATAAATAAGTGTGAGAATTCGAATTGTAATAATCACTTTTTATTAAAAATAAGAGTTTTATAATATGAAAAAACATTTATAAATTGTTTCTTATTTTTTTTATTCTTTTTTGTATTCATTTGAAAGTTTGTTTATTAGAAATATATCTTTAATAATTATTATTTTTTACGTAAAAAATATAACATTTTTATTTAAATATTTTATTAAGTAATATAATAAATAATTAAAATAATTCGCTTATTATCATTTTTTTTCAAAATTTATATTTTTTGAAATATAATATTGTTAAAAACTTAATATGTGTATAATAACTTATATTAAAAATAATATATAAAAAATAATATTTATAAAAAGTAATTATAAAAAGCGATATTATAAAAAAAATACGCACTCGTTAAAACGTTAAATTAAATATAAATTAGCGTAAATATAAAAATATATTAAACGTATTAAATATATTAAATATTAATGTAAATATAATATAAACATATAAGAAAAAAAGAAATTATAACATTATTTTTCTTTTTAAAATCGAAGCTTTTGCGACGATTTTTTGTCAAGTTTTTTTTTATTCGTGACGCGCGTTTAAGTGTAAGCGAAGTAACATTTTTAATTATTATAATTCAATATTTCGATTCGAATTCGAAATCGTTATAAGCGAAGAAATTATATATTAATAATGTTAATAAAAAACTTTATTTAAATAATTTTTTAAACGAAAAGTGAGATTTAAATTTATTTGAATATTTATAATAATAATTAACGATTAAATCGAAGCTTTTTATCGCGTTAACGAATAATTATTATAACGAATTATTATAAGTTTTTAATTCGATGTATTTAATTTTATATATAAAATATCTCTTTTTATTTATAATAAAATCTTTCATTTTCTTATCGATTTTGAATTTAACGATTTTTTTAATTTTTTTAATTTCATTTTTTTCGTCGATATCGATAAATAATAATAAAATTATGCGTTGTTTTAAAAAAAGATTATTATTATTTAAATGAAATAATCATAAATGAAAGATAAAATATAATCTTTTCATCGATGTTAAAAATTTTAATTTATATATTAATTCGTGAAATTTAATAATTTTAAATATTTTAAGATTTTTATAATTAAGCGACTTATTTAATTTAAAAGTTTTAATGTTTCGATTATTTAACATTATTATGTTATTTATCATAAATTTCGATATTAAAAAAACGATGTTTATTAATTTACTTTTTTTGTAAAGTTTAAAATTACTCGAATTGTTTTCTCACGTGTTTTTTTATTCGATTTATTTTGTTTATAAAATTATCGACGAATTGAATTTGTTTCAAAATTCGTTAATTAACAAATTAATTTCAAGAATTAAGAGATTTTAATCTCGATCGCGAAATGTATTTTTTAATTAAAAGAAAAAGAAATAAGTTCGTGAAAGTGTTTTTGTTAAAATTTATTTTAAATTTCGCAAGTGAAAATCAATTTATTTAATTATTTTGATTATAATTAATATATGTTCGCAGAAATAATATTATTTAAACGACGCATTAATATTCTCGATTTAATCGTTTATTTCAAAATAAAAAATAAAAAAAATAAAAAAATTTGTTTTTTTTTTATAATATAATCTTTTTTAAAAATAAACGATAAATTAAATATCATGATTAAAGAGAATAAAAAACGAATATTCTTTTTTTTATCAAATTTATTCGATAAAAATTTATATAATTATCTTTATTTTAAGAAAATTCAAAAATATAAACTTTTTTTTCTTAAATAATTTATTTATTATTATTATAACGTGTTAATAAAAACGATTATATTTTAAATAAATCGATAAAGAGATAATGAAGTCGATAAAAATGTTTTGTTAATAACGATTTAAAATGAATAAAAACTTAATTAGCTCTTGTTTATTTTTATAATAAATTTTTGATCTTTTATAAATGTGATAACTTTTAATATAACGTGTTATTAACTTTATTATTCGAGATTAATAATAATAACGTGATAATTTATTATAAATAAATAATTTATCTGCGTGTTTATTGAAAGAAATGTTATATATATTTTTGATAATTGTGATACGTAGATTCGAATCGTTCGATATATAAAATTTGTCGTTTATATATAATAAATTTTTATAAATTTTGCAATTTCTCAATTCGAATTTAACGTTATTTTTAATAATGTTTAAAAAAAAAATCTTTAATTTAAAATCTTTATTTAAATAATATTTTAAATAACATTATTATATTTATAAGCGCTTTTTATTTGACGCAATAAGTTTAAAACTTTAATAATAAAGATTTTCATTAATTTAATATTTGATTTCTCTTTAAAAATCTTTATCAAAAATCTCGATAATGATTTTATATTTAATTTTTCATTATCGAAATTATTTTGTTCGTTTAATTCGTATATTATCGTAATTTAATAAATTATATTTTTTTATATTTCGTTTAATAATATAAAGATAAATTACGCGATATTTTTTACTTTTTTTTCAAATTATTATCTTTTAAAATAATTTGATAACGATATTAAATACGATTATTATTATTATTTTTCGAAAAAAAATTTATTTTTTATATTAAATTATCGAATTTAATATTTTGTTTTTTAAAATAATATGTGATACGAAAATTAAATTTCGATAAAAATTTTATTTATTTAATTTAACGCGAATTTAATTACTTCGATGATATAAAGTATTATAAAATTTTATAATTTAAAATAATTTAAATGAGATTTTTTATAAAAATTCTCGTAAATTTTAAATGTTACTTTTCGAATATACGAATTATAATTATAAGTTTTTTGTTATAAATATCGTAATTATATTTTATCGAAGACATCTTTTTAAAGAGAAATGCGATAGATTTTAAAATTTCATCGTTTTCTTTTTATAAAAATACGACGATTATTATATAATTAAATGTATTAATTTTTAATCATATCTTCTTATTTGAGTCGAAATAAACAAATATAAATGCGATAATAAATGCTTTTTTAAGTGCATCGAATGCGAATTGCTCGAATTTATTCTTTACTCAAAAATATATAAAGTTTTTCTTTTATTCGATACATGTGAAATTGATAAAAAATGTAATAATTTTAAAGTATCTCGAAATGAATTTGCGATAAAAATTAATAAAACTTAAAAATGTTTATATATTTTTAATATAGCGAGACTTTTTTCATTGCGTAATCGTGTTAATTTTTTCAAAATTTATTTCGACTTTATCGATAATAATAATAAAATCGAAATATTTAATTTAAATAATATAAAAATCGCATTTATTAATGTCGAGATAAAATTTAATTTATTAAAGTTTTTTTAAAACCTTTTTCACGTAAAAAACGTGTTTTTTTTAATGTTATTATAAATAAAAATATTATTAAAACATATCGTGTAAAAGACGTTTAAATATTTTTTTAACACATTATTAATAAATATTTAAAATGTTATAAAAACGTTATATAAATTAAATAATATTATTATATATTTATAAAAATTATATCTCGTAAAAAAAGTAATTTTTTTTATAATCTTTTTTTATTCGAATTTTATTAAAGATAATCATAATATCGAATTTATTATAAATTCGAATTATATAAAATTTGATTAAAATCTCTTTAATTAAAAGCGATACGTTTTAATTAAAAATGATAAAAATATTAAAAGCTCGATAATTAACATAAAATTTAATTTTTTTATTAAACTTTTTAATAATAAAAATAAAAACGATATAAAATAATATATTTAATTAAATATATCTTTTTTTTAATATTTCATTAATATATTCTTTGATTATTAATGTTTATTTTTTAAATATGTTATAAAATTTCTTCGTAAATAATAAAACTTTTTTTTTTGAAATGTATTTTATAATTTATAAAACGATTTGATAACAACTTGTTTACTTTTATTAAATTTTATATTTTAATTTATTTATAATATGTTTTAAACACACGCATTTTCAATTTTTTTATATTAAAAAACATTTTTCTCATTTTGTTAAAAAACTTTTCATAATTATTTATAATTATCGTAAAAACGTTTATTATAAAATCAATTTTTTCGGAAAATGAAAAAAATTGAAATAATTATTCGAAACCTTAAAATCATATTGCGATAATTTCATTTTTTGATTTTCTTATTATTTTAATAAAGATTAAAGCGAAAATCTTTATTATGTTAGCGTATTTAAAAAGATTTTTTAATGAAATCTTTTAATTTTTTTTGTTGTTATAAATCGTTATAAATTTATTATATAAAAGACAATAAGATATATAATAATCGAAATTGAAAATCATAATTCTGTTTTTAAATAAAATATGAAGATTATGTTATTTCAATTAAAACATTTTCAAAATAATTTTAAATTGTTTAAATGCGATAACGAAATATTATAAATTTTTTACGTGATTTTCGATGATTAATTTAATTAAGATTATGTATATAATATTAAATATAAGCTTATCGTTTATTAAGCGCAATTTATAAAATTTAAATAAAATCATTTTTAATAACTTGTTTTTTGTAATAAAAATAACGTTTATAAAATTATGTATAAATGCTTTAATATTAATAAAATAATCGACTTTAATAACATTTTTATTAATATAAACTTATTTATAAAAGTTTAATTATCGTTTATATTATAATAATGTTTCAATAACGACGATATAAGCGAAAAGCGTAATTGAAATAAAAATAAAACTTTCGTTTTTTAATTCTTTGATTTTTATACGCAAACGCTTTTTTAAATCTCTAATAACGATTTAATTAAAAATATTTAATTTTTCGATCTTTTAAAAAGTTCGATAGATTTTTTCTTTTCAATTTTAACTTTTATCGTTTTTATTATAACTTTTATTTGATCTTTATTAAAAAACTTTGCGTTTTAATATAATGCATTTTCATTATCGAAACGATAATCAATTTTAAATCATTTTCAATAACGATTCTCTTTCACGATTCGATTAATTAAAATTTTTGAATAATAATATTCAATACTTTAATATAAAAAATCTTATTTAAAATTGTTTAATCGATCATTGTTTTTCTCTTTATCGAAGAAAAAATTGTTATTACGTGTTAATAATTTAATAAATTTTTCAATTGTTTTTTAATCGTTTTCAAATTTGTTATCTTTATTTGAAAATGCATTATTGATAATTTTTAAATTTACGACGATATAATGTAAATAAGCGATTATATCTCGAAATGAAATAAAGCTTTCGTTAAAAATTCGATATCTTAATTGTGTATTAATTAATCGCATTAAATTGAATATTTTCAAAATGTTTATATAATTTAAAAGAGTGATAATTATATTAAAACGAATATAAAAGATTTTAAAAAACATTTTTTTATTTTTGATATTTATATCGAAGTTTGAATTATGAAATTTAGCATTTAATTTAACAAATTTATCGTATATTTTAAACATATTTTTCAATTTCTTGATTATTTCGTTTATCATAAAATAAGAATTGTGATAAATTATATTCGAACGAATTTTAATGACATCGAAAATTATGTTTTTATAATAGTTTTTAACATAATTAATTTTATCGAATTTAATAAAAAATTGTTTAACATTTTATTTAAACTTTGCATAAAAATGTATACGTTAATCGTTTTATTTATAATAATCGTCTTTAAAATCGTAAAAGTTTTTTATATTAAGATAATGTTTATTAATGTTGATGAAATTTTTTATAACATTTATTTTTATAATAAATGTGTAATGTCGATTACTTTCTTTTAAGAAATTAATAAAAAAACGTTATTATAATGTGAATAAACTTTTATATAATGTTTTTTCGCATCGAAATTTATTAATTTCTTTTCGTATAATTGTTGTATAATTATAACGATAATTTTGAATTATTTATTTTCACGATATAAATTTTTTAATATCGTATAATATTTATCTCGCAATTATCGAATTTTTATCACATTTTTTTTTGATAACACGAGTGTTAACGTTTTTCAATTAATGAATTAAGATATAAGATTTTTTTTTGACTTCATCTACCCTTTTATCGACTTGTATATTTTTTTATTAAAATATGATTAAGTTTTCTCGATAAATTTAAACATTTTCAATCATATTTTTAAGTGTATTACGTTATTTTTCAAGAGATTTAATTGCATTATTAACGAAGTTTTCGAATAAATTAATAATCGCATAAATAAAATTCGCGTCGTTTTTAATAATATTCGTTAATAACATTTCGTTTTGAAAGTCGTTTAATTCGATAATGAATCTTTTAACGCGTCGACGTAATTTTTCTTAACAATTTTTAAACATTTTCGATTGAACGCCTTCGTTTTTTGATGATTTTTTCATTTAAATTATGTTAAATGAAAACGAATTTTCATAATTCGAATCTTGATTATTTTTATCGAAATTATTAAGTAATGATAAATATTGCACGTCGTTATTTATCGTTATATTTATTATAATGTTTTGATTTTAATTTTATATTTTAATAAACTTTAATATAAGCGCTATTTTCGAATTCACGAAAAAACTCGATAAAATGTTAATTTCACCTTTTGTTTTTAATTTTAATCTTTCGTAAATAAAAGACTTTAACGTGATTATAATCAAGATTTAATTATTTATAAAATTAAAACGATCGCTTTCTTTTAATTAATCTCGCGAAATTATTAATTTGATTCGCGTTTTGAATTTTTGACGTATTATTATCAAAATGTTAATAATAAAATGTTATCGTGATTAATGCGTCTCTTTAATTAAAATATATTTTTAATTTCGTTAACAACTCGCTATTATTTGAAAAAAAGATAAATAATATTATATTAAAAACTTAATATATATATAATAACTTATATTAATAATATGTAAAAAATATTATTTATAAAAAATAATTATAAAAAGCGATATTATAAAGAAGATGCGCATTTATTAAAGCGTTAAATTAAATATAAATTAGCGCAAATATGAAAATATATCGAATAAATTAAGCATATTAAATATTAATATAAATATAACATAAATATATAAAAAAGAAAGAAATTATAATAAATATATTTTTTGTAAATTGTTTTAAAGAATTTAAAGATTAATTTTTTTTGTTAATAACGTCTTTTTATTATAATAATTAAAAGATATTTTTTATAAATAATTCAATATCGTATAAATTATAAAACATATTAAATATATAATTAAATTGCGAAATTACTCGAATTTTATTTCAAAGAGATTTTATGATAATATACGTATTCGTGATTAAGAGATTTATTTTTTCGAGTTTTTTATCGATTATCATTATTATTTTACGAAATATATATATTGATTATATATATATATTTATAATTTTAAAGTCATTAATCTCGAAATTAATATAAAAACATTTTTTATATATATTACATTTCGATAATATATAAATTAAAAAATTTATAACTTTTTTTTTAATATTATTCGATTTATTTATATAAAAATTCAATTATCGTAAAACTTTAAGTTATAAATTAATTTTAATATATATAATATCGTAACATTTATTTAAAATGTGATTACTTAATTGTTTATAATTTAAAAAAATATATTTATCGTCGAAATGTTTAAAATAAATTTTAATATATAAATTTTCATAATAATTAAAAGATAAATTATTTATATAAACTATTATTTTAATACGTTTTTAATAATCGATTTTAATTTAAAACATTATTGTTATTAAATTTAATAAAAATTTATTATCACAATATAATTTACATTTGTTAAAATGTTTTTAAAATTTAATAATATTAAAATTCATTTCTTTATAACAATACTTGTAAATTTTACGAGAAGTTTTAAATTAAGTGTTAATAATATAATAAAAAGTGTTTTCAATAATTGAATTTTTTTATTTAAAGTTATTTAAGATAAAACGAAACATAATTGTAAAAAGAATGTTAATTAATTATATAATATGTAAATAAATATATATGTATATATGAAGTATAATGTTGATGAGAGATATTTGCGAAATATAGCTTTAATCTTAAATTTACATAAGCAATTGCATGCAAGTTGCGTTAATACTGCAATTTGCATGCAACGGTGAGCATATTGCGCAATTTGCCTACCCCTAGTCGGAATGAAATCGACCTTATTGGTGATCAGCTCCGCGCAAGACGTGCGTAATTCTCAGAACTAGGCTCAGTAAACAGTGGAAATTCTTGACCTCTAAGTGGCTTGTCTTTCTCCAACGGCCATACGGCTCTAACTTCAACCTCACAGTTGAAACTGGAAGATATATAGGTCACATACCCTACAATCCCTGCTGACCTAGTGCCTCGTTTAACGCCCTTCCAAGGCACCCAGCCCGTGACTTCCTGGCGTGACGCGGTCCTCTTCATCTTCCAGCCAAACTCCCCGGGTGCCGTCCTCTCGACGAAGACATGCAATATGGCATCTCTCGGGGAGGATCTACTCGGTGTTGTCAACAAATTGCAGGATTTGGTCTTCAATACCATTGGCAATGACTCCCTGGACTTGCCGCAGATTGTACCTATGCCCACCACACCCACAGGCGCATTGCCGTTGGTCCACGATTGACCTGTCTCTAGGTGGTAGTAGGTTCACAATCCTCTGGAAAGTCGTCTGTGCTAGAGAACATCGTAGGAGTATGTGAACGCTCGCAAATGCTTCATCGACCTTACTAACCACCAATCAGCGCGATTTCCTTCCACGCGGGAGTGGCATTGTAACACGAAGGCCGCTGATCCTACAGCTCATCAACGTCCCTAGTGAGCGGGACGACAAGCCGGAGAGCGATGAGGTTCATGTACCACATACGGCATCTAGCGTGGCAGGGCAAGGAGAATGGGCGGAGTTCCACCACATGCCGGGCCAAAAATTCCGGGACTTTGGGGAAGTCAAGAGAGAAATAGAGAATGAGACAGCCAGGATCGCAGGGAACAACAAGGGTATCAATAGGCAGCCAATGAATCTGAAGATCTACTCGCCTCACGTCCTGAGCCTGACCTTGGTCGATCTGCCTGGTTTGACGAAAGTACCTATTGGAGACCAACCCTCGGATATAGAAAAGCAGACAAGAAATCTGATATCAGAGTATATTGCTAAACCAAACAGTATCATATTGGCGGTGTCTCCGGCCAATGTGGACATCGTCAACTCAGAAGCACTCAAGTTGGCCCGTCATGTGGATCCGATGGGTCGGCGAACAATCGGCGTGCTCACGAAGATAGATCTTATGGACCACGGCACTAACGCTCTGGACATATTATCTGGCCGTGTTTATCCTCTCAAGCTTGGCTTTATCGGGGTCGTCAATAGATCACAGCACGATATACAGGGCAATAAATCCTTGGCAGATGCGTTGAAGGATGAAGCGGACTTCTTCAGGCATAACCCTGCCTATCGGAATATGGCTACTCGCTGTGGGACTCAATTCCTCGCAAAGAGTCTCAACAATACCCTGATGGCTCACATCCGAGACCGGTTACCAGACATCAAGGCAAGACTAAATACGTTGATGGGCCAAACACAACAGGAGCTCGCCAGCTATGGCAATATGCAGTTCAGTGGAAAGGAGCACCGGGGCTCTCTGATACTACAATTGATGACACGATTCGCCTCGTCTTTCATTTCATCGATAGACGGAACCTCGATGGAGATCTCTACCAAGGAACTCTGTGGAGGTGCAAGGATTTACTACATATTCAACTCTGTCTTTGGTAACTCACTGGAAACGATCGACCCTACAACCAATCTCTCTGTTCTCGACATACGAACAGCAATCCGCAACTCCACCGGCCCTCGACCCAGTCTGTTCGTCCCCGAACTCGCCTTCGATCTCCTCGTCAAGCCACAAATCAAAATGCTAGAGATACCCAGCCAGCGCTGCGTGGAGCTAGTGTACGAAGAGCTCATCAAGATATGTCATACGTGTGGCTCAACTGAACTTTCCCGATTCCCGCGCCTACAAGCGAAACTCATCGAAGTCGTGTCAGACCTTCTTCGAGAACGGTTGGGCCCAGCCTCAAGCTACGTTGAGTCCCTGATTTCCATCCAGCGCGCCTACATCAATACCAACCATCCCAATTTCCTTGGCGCGGCAGCAGCAATGTCATCAGTGATCCAGAATAAGCAGGAGAAAGAGAAAAAGGCGGTCGCGGCCGAGGAGAGAAGGAAGCGGGAAAAGAGGCGGATGAGAGAGCTATCAGGCGGTTTGAACGGCACGGAGACCCCTGAGGACGAAGAGGAAGCCGCGGACGATGTGAGGAGTATACATACACTCCCGCGTCGAGGTCACACCGTCAAAGGCAACAGAAGTATGTCTCCTGCTGTTGGACGGAATAGTGAGAATGGCCATAACAACTTTGCTGCAACGATGAACGGACGATCAGGCTCGCCACCAAGGTTCATCGGTGCCGCGGCAGGAAATACACGAGACTCGTTTCTCAATTACTTCTTCGGCAAGGAGGGTGGACTGCCGTCAACCGGTGAAATAAATGCAGTAGGCGGTACAGCCGCAGCAGCAGCAGCAGGGAACCGCCACGTGAGCCACAACGAACCAAGCTTCAGCCAAAGTATTCGAAGAGGCGAGAACAGGCATATAGATCGAGCATCACCTATACAACCAGCATACAGTCAGGACGATTACGAGGTGGTAAGGTCAAGTCAGGGCTACAATGACTACGACTCTCAATTTGTATGTCCTCGCTCGTTCCCCTCCAGAATGAACATTCCCATCAGCCGTGAAGTTTCAACTCTAACAGAAAGCTTAGCCATCGCAGGGCGATCCCGAGCTTACAGAACGGGAAGCTCTAGAGACAGAACTTATCCGCGCTCTCATCTCTTCCTACTTCAACATCGTCCGCGAAACCATCGCTGACCAAGTTCCAAAAGCGGTCATGCACCTACTTGTCAACCACAGCAAAGACGTTGTGCAAAACAGGCTAGTGAGTGAACTCTACAAAGAAGACCTCTTCGGGGATTTGCTGTATGAGGACGACGGGATCAAAGCGGAGAGGGAGAAGTGCGAGAAGTTGCTTGGTATATTTTTCAAAGCTGAGATTGTTACCAGGGCTATTTGCTAACAGATTCCCCAATCTAGGCACCTACCGCGAAGCTGCTAAGATTGTTGGAGAAGTGCTGTAGGGAAGACGCAATGTATTTCTAATATGGGAACATCCCCTTGTAAAGGGTGATTAAGGCGTTGGTCTCCGCTTACCCTCGCAGTGGCGGCTTGCATTCTTGAGGTCGTCGATTGCTGTTCCTACCATCTATTGCCCGATTCGACTTGCACTTGGCCCAAGTCGCAGTCACAATGGACTTGTACACGTCACGTCTGAATTGTGCTGCCTCCGTGTCTCTCATGCTTGAAATCAAACTTGACCTCGGCCAGCTGGTACTACAATCCCCAATCACGGTAGATCCTTGATGCAGTCATGCAACCCTCCGGTCTGTGTGTGTGTGTGTGTGTGTGTGTGTGTGTGTGCATTTCCTACTCGGAGGGGACCAGCCGTAGGCTAGATTTATAACCCACTCGACCTTTCGATCATGTCCGGTTACGTACATTAAGTACAGGTACAATGTGATTGGATACATGAAAATGAGGCTCCCCTTTGCTGCAACCAAATACCATTACACTCAAGAACTCGCCCACGTGATTCCTGGACAGAGCCCTCATCCTGTTATATTCTCGTACACTCTGACACCCGAACCCCATTGTATATCATAACGTAAGAGAGAGAACAGTGATATTTGTCGTATTGAAATGAATGAAATTGGGCTCAAATTTGAAGACCCTTAGGGTCACGACAATCTGAGGCCTATACGCACGTCGATAACTGAATAAAAGGAATACGGCCTTATACTTATTATCGTTGATTTCGTTATAAAACAACGTCTTAACATCACAACTCTTTTATGTGATCCCGCTTCTATAAAAAACCTCATACGCACGACTCTGACCGAGGGTCGAATATTTATGATTCTAAAAGAATAATCGATCGACGAAATCAAGAGGTAATTGACGACTGTGAGAGGGGTGAGGCTCGCCGTCATTATCGTTATCATTGCCGGTTCTTCGAGTAAACGCGTTAAATCTCGATCTGGCGCATCGTATTGTTCGAAATTCGTCCGGTATGCACGTGGTCGGATCGATTATCGTAATCGAAAGAAGTCGATCGTACGTCCATGTATCGAACACACGCTTCCTGAAGGTCTGAGATCTTTTGGTTCCCCTGGCTGTCGGCCACAGTTGCACCCACTGAGCAGCTGACGGGCCCGGAACCCAATCAGCCATACAGCCGTTAAACTGGAGACAGCGGACCCTTGGCAGGAGGCCTGTTGTCTCTGGGGGTTCGTAGCCAGCACCACGTACAGGTGGATCTCGTAGCTGGCCACCCTCCGGTCTGTAGTGCTGTCCAGAAAATCTTTGTCAGATTGGATGGATAAGCTTGGATGAGATTGAAAAGAGAAAACTTCATGCATCCCTTTGCTCACAGGGCTGCAGACGATACTTTATATGCTAGAATACACGTCGTGCGCCACCCCCGACCATGGTATCTCGATATCGCTAATGCCTATGCGCCGTTTGAATGTCGTCTAACCATTTGCCACATCGTTACTGCATCTTTCCCTTCCTCTTGTCCTTAATCCTGATCCTCTGGCCCTCCCACGCCCAAATGCTTGTGCTCCCAAACACAATGACTGCACCTAAAAGGACCCCTGGTGGTAGCTTGTTTCCGAACAGCCAGAGACTCACGCACAGACTCACTAGCTTCCTGACGTTTAGTGCGATGGAGACTCCAAGCGCAGATGTTCTGGCACTCAGGGCGTTGACCCCTCGGATGCAAGCAAATTGCGTCCCAGCATTCACTACGAGGTTAAAGACGTGTTTTGGAAGCGCGACCTCAAAGACAGAAGGCGAAAGCGCCATCGGTGGAAGTTGAAGATCGCCAGAGCCGAACGTCGAATTAGACTTTGTGTGCAGGAACTGGTACAGAGAAGGCGAAAGCTGAATGGGTTCGGAGTGGACAAGTTTCTTAAGTTGTTCGAGAAGCGAGGGAATAAAAGGGTAGAACATGGGAATCGAAAGGGAGTGTTGGTAGAAAAGGTTTTCATGCCAATGTCTGCCGTATTTGGAGTACGTGAGCTCGGAGTAGATTCCCATAATCGCAGAGAGTAATTGAGCGACAGCGAGGATCATGAGGCCCGTGATGAACTCAGAATCTAATTTGGTGCTGGATGTCGACTTCATTTTGCCCTGCAGGTTGTCGATCAGTGTCTCGCGAAGGAAAGCGCTGTGACAGAAGAAAAGTTGTTGCCTACCTTGGCTTGAGCGTCCGCCATGGCTGCAACTCCGATGCCGGCTGTAAGCATCGCTACGCTGAAGACTGAGATGAGTTCAGCATGAGCCACAAACTTGCTTGCCATCACCAATACCGACTCACTTTGCATGCTGGTGTAACGTTTCCCCCAAACGTAGCCAACGAGCATGGTCATCACGCTTCCTCCGCTTCGTAGAATGATATGTACCGGGACGGAGATGTTGTAGCCAAAGGCAAAGTTGTTGAGCATGTTGACAGCGAAGAACATCGAGGCACTTAAAATCAATCGAGTCAACGGAATTCGGCGACGCCTGAGGAAGAATGGCGGACGGCGGGCGGAGAAGTAGGTTGGCCATGTGATAAGAGCTGTTACAACGAACTGGACGAAGGTGATTAGGAGTCCTGTTACTATTGTCAGGTCATGTCAACTGGAAGCAAGGCAAGGCTCGACGTACCGCTCTCAGGTTCCCATCTGAAGGCCAACCAGTCAGGGGATTCAGTGAGGTCAATATTAGAGTTGAGCACTCACTTGATGATTGATTCCAAGGCGAACACCTCGGTCGTATTAGATCAAAGCGGCCAAGATGCTGGCGATCGTGACTTACATTGGAGCAACACCCTCCGAATATGAGACCAACAATGCCAAGCCAATTAATGAAAAAAGGCAGGTATATATGTGTCATTGCTGCTGAGATGGCGATGATCTTAGCCAGAGTCCACGCATCATTATGATCTTTTCTCGCTTTCCCGTGCTCAAACGCTGGACCAGCATTAGATTGTCTGGTGCGGAAGGAAGTAATTCCACCTGGAGTTGGTGTCGTCGAAGGATCCTGGTAGGGATCCTTATTGCCTTGGGTGGACGAGTTCATGCCTGATCTGCTTCTGCGGGGCTTGTTAGCCTTTATTTGCTGGAATACGCGTCGACTCCAGTTTGGTTTGTATGTGCTCGCAACGGTGATGGATTCTTATTGTGGAGCATCTGATCTGTGCAGTGGATGGAAAGAAAACAGAGACTCACCAAAGGAAATTATTAGAGTAGTAATTGAAAAATTCAAAGAAATAAAGCCGTATCAGTAGTAAGGATGGTAAGGATGGTAAGGATGGTAAGAATGGTAAGAAGAAAGGTACTACCCTTATATTGTATAGAAGAGTTGTTGCATCTAAGATCTATCTGCCTAGCACCTCTGTCCTCTAGATAAGATAATTCCTCTACTTTGCTTTTTTAGCGTCTGCGGGAAGCCCGCCGATCTCCCGGTACCTGACATGTCTTCCGACTTCCGAGAAGCGAGGTTCACTAAAAAAACTCTTATCCTTAAACAGAATGTGCATTGCTGCTTATTACACCCGAATACGAAATACGATTATTACTATTATTATTATTATTACTATTATTATTATTATTATTATTATTATTATTATTATT
>WOGZ01000379.1:0-29319 GCA_009733775.1 Alectoria sarmentosa
ATCGTTTCGAATAATAACATATTTAAATTAAATATATATCAATATATATACATTCAAATTTTATGA
The DNA here is from genome assembly GCA_009733775.1 of Alectoria sarmentosa. NCBI lineage: Eukaryota > Fungi > Ascomycota > Lecanoromycetes > Lecanorales > Parmeliaceae > Alectoria > Alectoria sarmentosa. Next base: position 67 of record WOGZ01000379.1, read on the forward strand.
TTTTTATATTATTAAAAAGTTTAAAGCAAGCTTTATAATGTGCGAAATTATGAAAAAATTATATCTTTAAGAAAATATGAGACAAAAGATGTAAAAATGAGCGCAAAGGTTTCTCGAAAACCGCTCTGCCGTTTCGAATAATAACATATTTGAATTAAATATATATCGATATATATATATTCAAACTTCAAATTTTTTATATTATTGAAAAGCGTATATCGAGTTATATAATTTACGAAATTATGAAGAAATTTTATTTTTAAGAGAGTAGGGAACAAAAGATGTAAGATTTATACATATAAATTTTTGATGAGAAGACTCGAAAGGCTTAAAGACGTTATTTTAACGCTATTTCAAAAGGCGAAATTAAATAAAATTTATGATTAATTGCAAATATAAATTTAAGATATTTTAACTTAATTTTATCTTATTTTTTTATATATACTAATAATAATAAAATGAAATAATATTAATTAAATATTATACTTTTTTTAACGTGAATTTTCTATCTTATATTATTTATATTTTATAATTTATTATTTTATTTACTTAATAAAAAAGTTTATTATTTATTTTATAATTATTTTTAATTAACGTTAATTATTTTATTTTACATTTTATTTTATTTTATATATTATTTTCATTTACATAATTCTTATTTATTATTATTTTATTTTATAAAAAACATTTTATTTATTATTTCATTATTTATTTATATATTCAAATTTATTAAAATCTTTTTATAAATATACTTAATTAAATTTAAAAGATACGAAATAAAATGTTTATATAATATTAATTCGATATTTTTTATCAAAATTATAATTTCATAATTATAAATAAAATATTGAATTTTTTTGAAAATATTCGATTTAAATTTTATTTTAAAACGTATATAAATATATATATATATTCTCAATAAATAATGATTATAAAATTTTAAAATTTTAAAAATAAATAATTCAAGTTAAATTAAATTAAGCGTCGTTTTATTATTAAAAAATGATTTAAATTTAATACATTTTTCAATATTATAATTAATCGAAGCATTTAACATATAATAAATTATTAACTTATATATTATATTAAATTCGATAAATTAATATTAAAAGCGTTCAAAACATTTTTTATAAATAGTTATTCAGCGTATATTCTCTTTTTATTAAATTTATATTTTTATAATTATTCGATATATACTTTTTCAAATCGAGTTAATTAATATTAAAACGTTAATTAAATATAATATAAATCTCGCACATATTCGAAATAGAATCGAAAATCTTCAAGATCTCGCGCTTTATAAAACATTATTTATATATATATTTCTTTTTTTATATCACAATAATTTTAAGTTTTTCTTTTAACGATTAAACGAATATTAATTTTAATGCTTTCATTTTACGCGTATAGTAACATATAAATTTTCAAGATTATATCGTCGTTAAAGATCTTATTAAACGTTTCAAAAAAAATGAAATCGTTAAAGAGACATGAATTCGCTGTGATCGTGATGAAAAAAAGAAAAGAAATAACAAAATTATGAATAAACGAATCATCTTTAATCGATTAATTAATTGTTTTTTTAATTTCATCGCTTAACGTATTAAAATAAACGAAATTTAAATAAATTAAGCTTTTATAATAACGAATTTTATATATAATCACGATTATATTTTATTTAAAATTCATTCGATAGTACGAAAAATCGTTATAATTTAAAAACTTCAAAATATTATTATTAATTAAACACGTTTTGATACTCAATTAAAAAAGATTATTTCGTTTTTACGCCTTAATATCGATGAATAAAATCGATTATTAAATCGTAAAACGTTTATAATGTTAAATCAAAAATTAAAAACGAAACGTTTCAATTAATGATTTTAATATAAACTTTAATATAATAATTGCACGATTAAAAGAATTAATTTATGCGTATAATTAAAAATGTAATTATATAAAAGATGATGTTTTAATTTTTTTATCGAAAATCGTTATAAAAGATTTTGAAACTTAATTATGAGATGTTAATATCAAACGCGATATATAAAACGAATAAATATAAACTTCTTCTCTTTATAATTATCGAAATTACGATTTTTAATAAGTTCTTTTATATAAACTTTATTTTTATAAAATCGAAATACATTTCAAATTACGTATAAATTATAAAATAATTTAAAGCGTTATACAATAAATTCGATATTTTTTATTTTAAAATATTATTAACGAACGTTTAAGAAGCATTAATTAATATATATATTATTATTATTTTAAACGTAACGTATATGCTTTGTATTTAATATATAAAAAATAACATTATTATAAATTATAATAAGTATTTTAATGATTAAGAGAACTTTAATAATTTGAAAAAAAAAATTAATCGTATTATGTACGCAAAAATCGAGAAGAAATTCGATTACGAATAACATATTTTATAAACGAATTATTCAAACAAATTTTCATTTACAATTAATTACATCGTTAATTATTTGATTATTCGAAAAAAGAAATTCGTGACTTTTTAAATTAATCAAAATTTATATTTCAATAATCGCGCGATTTCGCGAGGGAAATCAAGTAATAAAAAGTTGAAGAATAAATTAAATAAGTTATTTATTAATGATTTAAAAATTGTAAATAAGATTATTAACAAAATGTTTATAAATAAACGTTATACGTATAAAATTAAGCTTGATGAAATTAAAATACGTTTTTTTAAAAATCTCAAAAAGGTTATCTTTCGAGATTTTTATATTAAAGTTTCGTCGTTTATTTTTAAATAAATGCTATTTTAATATTTAAAAATTATTAATCACGATATATAATCGTATATTAAAATCTTTATTATTATTATAAAATTATTATATACGTATATTATAAAACAACGATTGTAAAAGATAATTAAAATATTAAAGTTTAAAAATATTCATTTTCATTAATAATTTGATAAAAATAATAATATTAATATTATTATTTAGCATAACAATGTAATCGAGCTTTTATATATCAACGAACTTATTATTATTAAATCTTTAAATCGATTTTTAAAAGTGAAAAATAAAAAGCGTATTCGTATATAAATCTTTAAAAACTTTATTAAACGCGAATTATTTAAATTTGAGCACGTATTACGATAACGACGATAAAAAATAATAATTATAAATAAATAATTAATTAATTAAAAGAATATAATTGTTATTAATAAGTTTTTTAAAATTATAAAAATTATTATTATTATAAAAGAAGAAAGTGTTATACGAAATATTATACGAAATATTATATAAAATATTATACGAAAAAATATACGAATTATATAATAATTATTACGACGACGAGATAAAAATGAAAAATTTACGATTACGTTAATATATATAAAAAGCAACGAAATTATATTCATTTTTTTTAGTTATAAGTTGTTAAGTAGTTAATAAATAATGCATATTTAAATACGATAAACGTATTTTTAATAATAATTAAAAAAGCTTATTAATTTATTAAATGTAATTATAAAAGAATGATTAAAAGATCTTATTATTCGACGATTTAAAATCGTTTAATGTCGTTATTTTATAAGAAAAGATTTAAGAAAATTTATTTTATTATTGCATTTTTATTATTAAAACCCTCGCGATTATTTTCGCGCGAGACTTACTTTATCTAATTAACGTCTTAATATTAATTAATTCGATTTGAGAAAATATACGTCGAACAATTATGAAAGTATACGTTTAATAAAGAAAAAGTAAACGCTAAATAATTATCTTTTTATAAAAAAGAATTCGACGAATTTAAAATTGATAATCGAATTTAAACTTTAATGTTATGATTATTGCAAAAGTCTTTTATAAAAGTTTTTTATAAACGCTTTTATTTAATCTAGAAAAGAACGAAGAAATTAAATTAAATTAATATTAACATCTTCACTCGTCTTTATTATTTAAATAAGATTTTAAATAAAATCAAATAAGACTTTTACACACTTTATAATTAATTATAATTAATCATTATAAATAATAATAACATTTTATTATATTAATTATCGTATTCATCATTGCAATCGAATATTAATATTAAAGTTTTTTCATTAATTTATTATTATTATAACAAATTTATATCAATTTAAAGTTTATTATAATAAGCTTTTTTGAATAATCGTTTATCGTAACATCGTTTAATATTGCTTTATTGTTTATTGTTATATCTCATTTTAATATCTTTATTATATAAATTGCATTTCAAATTTACTCTTTCATTAATATCATAAATTATATACATTTACACGAAATTTCACACGAAGCGAACTTTATTATCAAATACATTTATGTTAATTATATTCGTTTTAAGTCAATAATCTCTATTATTGTTATAATTATAATTCGTTTATTTAAACGTTTTATTTCAATAAAATCGCCTAAATTTTTATTTAATTGAGTTATGAACATTATTATTTTTAAACGATCGATTCGAGTTTTCGTTGATTATATATACGATTATAAAAGCTTATCGCAATTAATAATTTACATTCGTTAATAAAACTTACTTTTTATTAAAAGCACGTCGATTTAATTAAAATTATTAATTATTTTATCTACTTCATTCATTTTAATCATTTTTATTATTATTAAAAACATGTTTATTATCTCAACAGAAGCAATTTACGATCGACTTATAAAATCGAAATTATTCTTTATTATAAATGAAATTATTGTTTAATGAATTATTATCGACGTTATTTAAGCAATCGTTGCTTAGATAATTGTTATTATTACATTTAAAATCGAAGTTACGAAAGTTGTTATAATTATTTCATTTATTACGACTTTATTTATTACACGATAAAATTTAAACGAATTAAGATTTTTCGATTCGAAATACGATAATAAGATTATTTATAATAAAATTATTATTATCGAATATGCAAATAAAAGTATTTATTTTTACAACATTCATTTTTTCATTAATCGTGTTAAACAATTTATTTTTATTCGAAAAAACTTAATATATAAAAACTTATGATTATTTTTGCGTGACTTTACTTTATCATAATGAATTTTTAAACTTTTTAACATTAAACGTCGCATTATCAATTATGATAAAAATCTTAATGAGTGAAATAAATTATTTATCAAACGTTTCAAATAATCATCTTTTATAACTATGAAATTTTTTCTCAAAAAAATTTACATTATACGAAATGTTTTTAATAAACGTGAACTTTATAATTTTGTTCAACGTATATTATATATTGTTAAAAATGTTGAAATTAATAATGTTTATTCACAATTAAACATGATTTATACGAATATTGAATTAAATTTGAAAATGTTTTTATAACGATTTATTAAACGCTTTATTATTAATTCATTTCTCATTAAAATAAATAATCGCAAATATAAACAATAAGTTTAAGTTAATAAAAGAGTCGATTTATATCGATTTGAGAGATTATAACATTATGATAACCTTAATAATAAATAACGTTTTATTTATCAAAATCAAGATTAATACATTTTTCGTTAACCTTTTTTTTAATAATATATCGTATCGTTCAAAAAAAGATAATTATCAAGATTTTTTTCGACTTAATTACGAAAGTAATAATTTTTATAACGATGATAATAAATCTTTCATAATAAAATTCTTGTTTTTATCAAAACCTTCGTTGAATTCTTTTTATTAAAATAATGTTAATAAATTTTAACACTTATAACAATATTAATTATATTAATTACGATAATAAAATCAATCTTTATTTGATAAATCATCGTTATAAATCACAAGCGTTAACGAAAACGCAAATCAATTTTTTGATTAAAGAATATTTACGAATTCATATTCATTAAAAAACGATTAAGATCTTAAAAATTCAATCGAAATTCGTTCAAAAAGCTTTTTATTATTATTAAAACCTATTATATTAAAAATCAAAAAAATACGTTTTTAAATAATCAAGAGAATTATCAGCAATACGAAAATGCTTTTTATTAAAATATTTTTACGAAAGACTTCGATGAATTCATTAATTACGTTATTATTAATTAAATTATTGCGAAAAATTATGACGAGCAAAACGATAAATATCAAGATAATTTTATCAAAACACATTTTATAACAAGATTCTCATTTAAGTACGAAATCATTTATCGATTTTATAAAAACACGTTCGCATCGAATAATAAACTTTATAAACATTTAATTGAATGTCTACGATAGTTTACGATATTTATCACAAACGATCAAATAATTATAAAGCTTATTATAAACATTACACAAATAACATTCTCGATTTAAATTATTAAATTTATTGCTATAAACCGATTTATTCTTAGCCGTGCGTTTCGTGATTATCGTTTTATTACGATAAAAATGTTATTAATTTATCAAAATCGCTTATACAAATTTTGTTTTGATATTAAATACATTATATCATTAATCGATCGTGCTTTTTTCAATAAAATTATCGAAAAAAAAGGTTTTTATATTAATATCAAAAAGATCTTTTTAATTATAATATGTGAATTAAATATAAAAAAGTATAATGTGTTATGATTTCATTTTACCTTCTCAGTACGCGGCCCGATTGAGTTTAGCGCGGCTTGACATTGTCTACATATTCCGCCTTCACAGCATATAAATCTCTTCATAGCTATTATTTCGTGCATATCGAAATACAAGCATTTAGCATTATTTTCGATTCTCTGACATAATGCATATAAATATGTTATTATTTTTATATATATATTTATCATTAACAAAAACGATAACGTCGCATTAATTCGTCGAAAAATTTACATTGTTAATGATTTTTTTATTAAAACATTCATCGACATTAACATTATAAAATTCGAAACAATTATTCTCGACACGAATAAAAATCTAATTATTATTAAATTATATAATTTATTTTAAATTTTAATGTTTATAACAATAAAAAGTTTAAAAATTAACGTTATTATTAAAAATAAGACACGCTATTTAATATTAATATATATTTTTTAATCGTATTTATTAAACATATCGCTTTATCATCAAAATAAAATCTCATTTTTAAATTAAATTAATTAAACGCTCTCACAATATCAACAAATATCGTTAATAATAACTTATTAAATTAAATATCACAATGTATAACGACATTAATTTATTAATCACATTTATTAAACACGCACGATTTAATAAAATATTTAAATACAAAATATAAAAATGTTTTCAAATTGATTTAAAACACGTTTTTTTAATAAATAAATCATTTAAAAAGAATAAATCAAAGTTTTTAATTAAGCAAACTATTAAAACATTATTATATATAATTATAACCTTTAACATTACGATTATTCTTAACATCGAATTTATTCATCATATTAATATTATTATTTATAAAAACGTTATAATTATCGCAACGATTGTCGACGTTATAAATATTTTTTTTAATTTATAAAAGAACATTAACAACGTCACGAACATATCAAAAAATTAATAAATAAAAATTTCGTTTATAAATAATTAAACAGACGTTTATAAAGATAATTAAACACGTGTTTATTTTATTAATATTAAAAATAAACAAATAATAAATGAGACATTCGATAAATTATATAATAAAATTATATAAAATGAATTATTATAAGCATATTTTTCTTTTTCTCATATTTTATCATTTAAAAAAACATTATTAATAAATTTAAAAATTATATAATCGTTAATATTAAAATATTAAATAAAATCACGATATTAAATGTTTATTTTATATTTATATAAGTAGAAATCCTCGCGTTATTGAAAAATGTTATTCATATTTTTATTATCGATGCAATTACATTTTTTTATCAATAGTAAATATAACGTTATTATTAACATCGTTTTATTATCTTATTTTATTGTGATTAAAAAAGCTTCAATATATTAATAATGAATTATCATAATTTATTCGTTTATATACAAAAAATAATTAACAAAATTCTTCACTCATTTCGTCATTTTTATAAAATATATATAAATAACATTATTATCTTCTCAATATCGTTAAAAAAGCATTTAAGATATCTTAATTTAATCTTTTAAATATTATCAAATATAAACTTTTATTTAACTTTTATTAAAGCTTTTTTCGAATATTTCTTTACATAATTATTAAATTAACATATCGATATTTTAAATTTAATTATTTTTGAAGATAAATTAACAATTATTCGTAATTTCGAATTTTTATATATTTTAACATTTTTGAAACAATATCTCGAAATGACAAATTATTTTAAACAATACGTGTTTTATTACATTATTATTGCTTAACTTTTATAAAAACGAAAAACATTTTTAAATCGTAATTGTAAAAGCATTATAAAAAGCGCTCACAAATCGAAAACTCGCAAAACATATTTATAAACGCCTATTTTAAAGAAATTAAATGCGTATCATCAATTGCAAAAAAAATTCGTTATTATTATAATATTATATTATTATAATTTTATTAAACAATTATATATCGATTTCGATATTAATAAGAAATTTGATTTTAAAACGCATATTTATTATATCAAAACAAATAATTTTTTATTATAAAAATTTTTTATTTTAGCGAAATCTATCGTAATTATCGAAACATTTAAACAAAAATTTATATAATTCATTTTTTTCCTAAACAAGCAATTTACGTTAATAAAAACTCGATATTAATCGATCGAATTAAAAATAATTAACATTATATAAATAATGAAAAAGATTCGTTATTTAATTAAGATTATTATCAAAATCATCATAATTTATATTAATCATTTCGCGATTATTAATATCGTACGTTAAAATAATATAAATATTACGTTTATTAAAAAGCTTAATCTTCGTTTCATACGTGTTTTAAAATATTTATAACGTTTTCGCATTAAATTAAAATATAAATCGAATAACATCAATATCGTATTTGATATCTTTTATTTAAACCCTTCGCGAAGATTTAAAACTATAATATAACGATTGTTTAATAATTGTATATTTATTTTAAATATACATCGAATATACATCGATTGAAAAACGATTTAAAAACTCGATATGTGATTGAGACTTTTTGAAAGAAGTTATATAATCACAGATTCATGATTATCGCAATCACATATTCATAATCATCGCAGTCACATATTTATGATTATCGCAGTTATAAACCATTTATGGTTATCGCAATCACATATTCATGATTATCGTAGTTACAGATCACTCATGATCATCGCAGTCACAAATCATTCATGATTATCGCAATCACATATTCATGACCATCGCAGTCACATATTTATAGTCATCGCAATCATATATTCATAACCATCGCGATTATAAATTCATGATCATCGCAATCACATATTCGTGATCATCGCAGTTATATATTCATGATCATCGCAATCACATATTCGTGATTATCGCAATTATATATTCATAATCATCGCAATTATAAACTCATAATCATCGCAATCACATATTTATAACTGCTACAATTACATAATCATCGTTATCGTAATAATTATAATTATGTGATTATAGTGAATATAGTTATAATCATGATTGCAATGAGTACGATTATGATTATAATTATAATAAATACGATCATAATTATATAAATACAATAAGTATAATTATAATTATATAAATATAATAAATATAATCATGATCATATGATTATAAAGAATACGATTATAATTATATGATTATAATAAATACGATTATGAGTATGTGATTGCAATGAATATAATTATAAATATATAATTACGATAATCACGAATATATGATAAAAATAAATATGTGTTAATTAAAAAACCAAAAAACGGTTGTTTAATGATTAATTAATCAATAACGTTGTAAAGGTTATTCAATCGCTTTTGGTTTTAAGAAAGGCGTTGGGTTTTTTGATTGATTGAATAACGATTGAACAACGATTGAACAACGATTGAACAACGATTGTATAATCGATGAAAAACTGTTAAATAATCGTTACAAATCGAACTTTTTAATCGTATACAACGAGGCTTAAAATATATCAGACGAGTAAAACAGTTATCACGATTAATCAATCGCTTTTTAAATCGATTTAAAACCGAATTCATTTTCGACATTATCGACTCTTTTTTAATAAATGTTATTTTAATTAATAAAATCTTTCGCAATCAAATAATAAAAAATTATCAAAATGAATTACAATAAATTAAGATCATAATTATTATAAAAACAAATGCAAAATTAAAAAACAATATTATTAAATTGTTATACAAATTAATCAACGATTTATTTTACTTTAATAATTTTAAAAAAGAAATGCGATTATATATGTTAATAAGAATTTAAAAATATAAAGTTTTCAAATTAATTTATAATAAAATAAAACATTTTAATTACGCTCATATTCACGAAAAATTAATTCGCGATATTTACATTTTCAACATGTTTATTAAGTTATATAAATATTTACGACATTATTTTCATTATTAATTATATTAAATTTTCAGATATAAATTATATAAATTATTATAATTAATTTATACGTCGTTTCGTTTATTTTATACGATAATAATCGACTTTATTTTAACATTATCATTAATTATTTCGAATTACGATTATATTATATCGATTACGAATAAATTTAATAAAATATCATATTTATTTCGAGAAAAATTAATTAAAACGAAATTTAATAAGCTTATCGATTATTATCACGATTGTTATTATTAAATTAAAGTTTATTATAAATAATTATCTCAAATCGAGATCGTAAATTCGTCAAAAAATAATAATAACAAATTTTAAAAATTTTTAAAATTAATCTGCTATACTTTATTGTTTAACATTCACAAATTAATAAACAATTTGAAAAATTAAACGAAATCGTCGAAATTGTTTTACGCTATTTTATTTTTATAATGTTTAATAAATAATAATTAATGATGCTTTCACAATTGATAGCAATATTAAATAACTTTATTAAATATAACTCGACGCATCTCGCCTTTATTAAAATATTTTATAAATTCAAAATTCAAAAATTATTAAATATATTAAAACACGATGATTTCAATCTCGAAAATCTTATAAAAGAAATTTCAAATGAGATTAAATTCATTTCGTAACAAATTATTATTATTATTATTTAAAACACAATTGTTACATTAATAACAACTCGATTATTCGTTATATAAAACACGTTTACTTTTATATCAATTATAAAATAATGAATAATAATTGTATAAATGTTTTTACGAAAGATTATCACGTAAATTATATTATTCGTTATTACGTTATATATTATCGAGCAACGCGTTATAATAATACGCGTATTTATATTAACACGAATGTTTATATTAAAGACTTCGACGTAAGTTACGTTATTCGTTATTATTACGTCTTTCGCAATCACGTTTTTTGTTACGAAATAACGCGCAATAACAATATAAATATTTTTTAAAAAGTCTTTCGCAAGAACTATGATTGCTGCTATAAATGCGTTTTTCTTAAATAATTTTAAATTTATTTATCGATCTAAATATATTAACGTTTAAAATACATTTACTTTTATTTCGATAAAAATAAAAAAATATTATAATGCTAAACACAAATCGATGTTTTTTAAAATCGATAATTATATGCATTTACGTTTATATCGAAATTATTAAATAATCGATATATAATTATAAAACTTGATTAACAATTCGCTAAGTCGTTTAAAATCGTGAAACGCATTAAACGATTAATTTATCATTTTAAATTATTATTAATTATAAAGATTCATAATATCGTTTCAATAATATATCTTAAACTCGTTATTATTACTACTTTAAATTCGTATAAACGTTATTTCACGATATTATCGTTCGTTATTATTAATAATAAAAAAGAATATAAAATCGAACGTTTAATACGAAAACGTTTATATCGCTTCGATCGTGCTAAATAAACAATTATTCAATATTTAATAAAATGAAAAAAATATGATTTTTAAAAAAATGAATAATTTTTCGCAAATAGTTAATTAATGCGTTTAAATTAATTCGAGAATATGAGAAAATTAATAAAATTATATTTATATTAATCGTTATTATTCTCAATTATCATAGCATTATTATATAATAAACTTTATCGATTTAATAAAATTCTTTATATCAATCGTATCATAATCGAATCGTATGAAAAAAACTTTCAAGATTAATATATATGATGAAATTAATAATGCTATAAGGTTTTGCTTAAAGTGCGTTACGTTAAACTTTTATTATAATTTTAATTGCTTTGTTACCGAATTGTACGTTATTAAAACGATAATTATATTTTATTTATTTGCAATTATTATAATCATTATAAAAATCTTTTATAAAAATCTTTTATAAATGCTTTTATTTAGTTTAAAATAGAACGAAAAGACTAAATTAAGTTAATATTAACATTTTCACTCGTTTTTGTTATTTGAGATAGAATTTTAAATAAAATTAAACAAGACTTTTACACATTTTATAACTAATTATAATTAATTATCACATTTAATAAAATATATCGAACATATCAAAAATGGGTTAAAAAAATTAATTTAAAAAAAAACGCAAATTTATTCGATTGTTTAAATAATTCTTTAATAATAAAATTATAATTAATTTAAATTGTTATTAAAGATTAAATATTTATATTGCGAAGAAATTTAATTATTAAAAAAACTCGATAAATAAACTTTAAAAACTCTTTTTTTTTTATTAAATTTTGTCAAATGAAATTTCTTTTTACGATGAAAAAAAATTAATTCATTATTTTTTAAAATTTGAATAATAAATATAAATTGCATTTATATAATTTATAAAAAAAAGCTTTATAAACGTTAAATATATATATTTATTAATAAATTATTTATAAATAAATAAGATTAAATAATTTTTAAATATTTATTAATAATAATTATTTATTATTTATATAAATCGATTTATTTAATTTTAATAAACATTTTAATTTTAAAATTTAAAACATTAAAAAAACTTTATTTTAAGAAAATTTCAAAAAGTATTTTTTTAAATTAATATCGAAAAATTAAACGAATTATTTTTAATTATATATTATAAGCACTTAAATTACGTACGCTTTTATATAATATTTGAAAGCAAATAAATATTCATTTTTTGCAAAAAAAAAATTCGTTCTTTTATTCACTTTTTATAAAAGATTTTCTTTTTCGCTTTTTTATTTATTCTCTGCGAAAAGAATTTATAAAAATCTTTTTAAAAAAATTATATTCATTTCTTTATTTTTTTATAAAGTTTTTCGTAAAAATTAATTATATATATATAACTTATTTGAAATCGCGAAAAGATTATTATGTTTTATTAAATATTTATAATAATTATATTCTTTTACGTAGTTTTTCGATTATTAAATATTATAATTATGATTTTAATTATATATTAAATTTTTAAAAAACGCGATTACGTCGTAAATAATATTTTATAACTTTTTAATAACTTATATTATCGAATTAATAAACTTAAATCTTTAAAAAATTTATTATAAAATTTATATAATCGAATTTATGATAAATTTAAATACAAAAATTTAAAATATAAAACGTATTCGACGTTTAAAAAATTTAAATTTTATTATTTATATATATTAATATTATAGAAAAAATATCTTCGATAATAAATAAATTTAATAAAATGTTAAAAAGATCATATTATAAATAATAATGAAATTTAATCGTTAGATTTTTAATAATAAAAATGAAGATGCGAATAAAACGATCGATATTAATTTCGAAAATTAAATAATTATAAATAAAAAGTTTATCAAAGTTTTCGAAACGAATTTTAAAAATAAAAAAATTTAATATATTTTAATATTATTTAAAATATTAAAATATATTTTTGTATAAATTAAGAAAATATATATTGTATTTTAAAAATAAATATTAAATAAATAATATACGTTATAAAAGATTTTTATATTTTAATAAATAAATAAATTTATTATTATTATTTTCAAACTTTTTGCAACGAGCTTTATAAATTTATAATTGTTTTAAAATCTTTTTTAATAAATTTCATATTAATATTAAATTAAAGCGCGCCTTATGTTTTAAGATTTTTGTTCAAAACATTTCGTAAAGCGCAACTTTCAATATATGTTTTTAATATTATCTATAATATTATTTATAATATTATTTATAATAATTTTTTAAATATTTTTATAATTTTTAATAAAACTTTTTATTTATTTATTTATATAAAGATATATTATTAAAAAACTTTGCGTAAGCGACTTTTTATTATAAATGTATATACTTTTATAAATGTGATTATAAAAGTAAATATAAAATTAATTCTTTCTTTCTTACAAAATTAATTATTTATATAAATTTGTTAAATTATTAATTTAATAAGATATCTTTTTAATAAATGCAATCGCTAAATGAGATAAACATTTCGATAAAATAAATGTTTATCGTGATTATCATAATAATGTTAATAAATAAAAAATAAAATAACGTTTTCGTTATAACGTCATATATAAGTTTAATTCTAAAAAAAAAAAGTAGCAATCGATCGTAACATAAATGTTAATATATATAAATTTAATTTTAAATATTAATTAAAGAATTTCAAATTAATAAAGCATTTAAATAAATTATTTTTTAAGACGATTTCGTCGTTATAAAGCTTATATAAAAGAAAATAATATAATAAATAATGATTATTTAATTACAACTCGACGTGATTATATTAAGATAATTTTCATTCTTGTTTTATACTTCTCAATCAACTTTTTAACTTTAAATAAGTTTTCGATATTATATCACATATTGTGTTCGTTATCACAATTCTTTCATTTAATAAAATATTGAAATTTATTATAATGAGTTCGTTTTTTAAATAATATCTCGATTTTATAATAATTTTTAATAACATTATTCTCTTTTATCTCGAAAATAAATATCATCTTATATCGTTTATAAAAATTTAGTTATTTGTTTATTTTAATTATATTATTAATATTATAAAATAAATCTTTATAATTAATAACAACTCGAAACGATAAATTAATTAATCGACTTTATTAAAAATCTTAAAAAGATTAATTCGTTATTAATATAATTTATAATTTATAATATTTAAAATCTTATAATTTTAATATAAATATAAATAAACAATACTTCTTTTAATAAGATTCAATTATTTATATAATTTATTATAATAAATTTTGATCATAACATTAATAAATATTAAAAACTTTTCAACTTATTCACGTTTTAATTAACATAAATAATTGAAATACTTTAACGATAAGTCGAAAAGAAAATCGAAAATATCACGAACATTAAAATTATAAAAAAATTTATTTGAAAATATATTAATAAAATAAATTTTTGAAATTATTTAAATAGTTTTATAAATATGATAATAATAAAATTTAGTCGCTATTATTATTTAAATTAATAATCATATTATAACGAATAATTATTTCGATAATTTGATTAATGCGCTTCGATTAATCATCGATTTATAAATAATAAACGATGTTAATAAACAAGTCGATGTCGAGCTTTATAAAAATCATTTTTCAAAATTCAAATATAAATTTAACATCACGATTGCTAATAATAATAAAAGATATATTTTAATTATATTAATAAAGAGCTACAAGCATTAAATCAATTTATTCGTTTATTATATAAATAATCTTATTAAAAACGAATAATATTTTCTTGAAAAACTTGTTTATTATTATAAATAAAAAATCAAGGTTATTTTCCGTCGTTATAAATAATGCGACGATGAAATTTATTATTATAATATAAAAAGAAATTGTAAATCTATTAATGAAAATTATGTTATTATAAAATTTATGTCGCTTAATTTAATTAAGTTCACATTTCGAATAATAATTAATATAAATATGTAAATGTTTTATTAAATGTTTTAAACATAAAAAATTAATAATGCGATTATAAGTTTTATGAATTTTTTTATAATACTGACGATTATAGATTAATTCAAAGATTTCTTACTCGAGAGCGTTAAATATATATAAACGCTTTTTATCATTATCAAAATTCGTATAATAAATGAAATCATTTCGTAATTTAAATTATAAATTAATTCGTTAAATAGTTATATTGTCAACGTCGTTGTTTTTAGCTTTTAATTCATTAATAAAAATGTTAAAAATAATAATTGCGATTTCTTTAATAATCTCAAAAATCTTACTTTATTAAAAATCTTTTACATATTCGATAATGAAACGTGATTTGAAATTCGTCGATATTTTTATTAAAATGATATAATAATTAATAAATGTTTTTATACGAAATACGCGTGATTAAATAAACACCTCGAGATCGTAAATTAATTATTTATATAATATTTTTAACATATTTAATTTATTTTTTATTGTTATAATCGATGTTTATAATCGTAATAAAGCATCGAAAACGATGTTTATTTTATTAATCTTATAACGTATTATTAAATTAAATATAAAAAAATATTAAAACGTTTAAATAAATCGTAAATTAGTTTTATCGATGCTTGAAATAATAAGATTTATTTAACGAAATATAAATATAACAATAAAATAATTTATATATATTATTATAAATGATTTTTTGATAAATCGATTATATATCGCATTTTTCTAATAATTTAAACTATATTATCGATAATTTTTATCTTTATAAATTAATAATTTTATTCAATTTAAATGAGCATTTTATTAAAAAAACAATAATTACACATTAATAC
The DNA here is from genome assembly GCA_009733775.1 of Alectoria sarmentosa. NCBI lineage: Eukaryota > Fungi > Ascomycota > Lecanoromycetes > Lecanorales > Parmeliaceae > Alectoria > Alectoria sarmentosa. The sequence continues at coordinate 16,821 of WOGZ01000379.1, forward strand.
GTGAAAAGAATTTTTCGAGATTATTAACGACGTAATAAATCATAATAGCGAAGTTTTATTTTTTAAAAACATTAAAGTTAATGTAAAACTTATAATTAAAATCGTAATAAATCAAAAATGTTAAATTAATAAAAGTTTTTTAAAGATCTTTAAAGGCTTTGATTTCGATTTTCGTAAAATCATAAAAAAAAATGTTAAATTGCCGCTTACGTGCGTGTCTTTTGAAAATTTTAAAAAATGCTTTTATAAATTTCGTTTTACGTATTTATAAGACATTAACGCGCTATATATAACGATAAATTGATAATCGTAATTAATTTATAAAATTAAGAAACATTTTTAATTTGCGAAAAAATATCGAAAAATGCAACGATATTATAACGATAAGTTTTTCTTTTAATATCGATAAATTTAAAAAATTAACTCATTAATTTAACAAAATCACAAAAAAATATTATAAAAAAGATTTCTTAAAATTCAAGCAAATTCGACGTTATCGAAATAAAATAAAAAACTTTCATAAATGCTTTAAGTGTTTTAATAAAATTTTAAAAAAGATTATTATATCGTCGATATAAACTTTAATAAAATCACGCAATAATTTTAATAAACGATTAATTTACCGTTATATATAAAGTAATAATCATTTATATTTTATAATAATCTCGTTAAATTACTCTTAATCTCGATGAAATATTATTATAAAATTATATTAATCTTTATAACGAACACAAAATTAATAAAAATAATTATTATTATCAATTATAAAGATATATAACGCTTCAATTATAATTATTATAATATTCGATTAAAAAGATAACGAATAAACATTAAATTTTATAATCTTATTAAATTTATATATTATTTACGATCATTCGATCTTTTTATTATCGTAAAATAATTATTTTCAAATCACGAATATAAAATAAATATGTAAAATAAATTAAATTAATTATTTTATTTTGTTTTAAGTATAAAGTTTATTAAATGTGAAATTAATAATTTTTCGATTTTTTTAATTAATCGAATACACACGTAACGACTTAATTATAACATTTAATTTCAATAAAATAAACATTCATTTCTCTTTAAAAATATTTATTACAATGCTTTAATTTTCTCATATTTCAGAAAATTCTTTTATTATCGCAATAATTTAAAACGTTATCTTAAACACATTATAAATTATAATATTATTATTTATTAATATATGCTTATATTATAAATTAATTAATTTTATCGATTTTATAAAGCTTGATAAAGATTTAAACATTAACGAGATATTTATTAAAAAAAATAACGAAAAATAAGATAAAAGCAATTATCGTTATCATTAAAACTGTAACAAAATTCTTTTTTCATAATTTCACGTTATCGATAACGAGATAAACATTAATAAAGTTAATTATATAAACGTTATCTTATTTATATTTAAATAATGTCTTTAATTTAATTTACTTTAATAAACGAATTAATATAATTATAACGTTATAAATTTATATTATTAAAATTATAACATCGACGAAAGAAATAAAAATTTTATTAATAAATTTCAAATCACAAACGCAATTTAACTCAAATAAGAAATCTTTATTATTAAGAATTTTATTATTATAAATAATAAATACTTTAACGATAACATTTAATATTATAAAAAAAAAATTTAAAACGAGTTATGCATTTAAAATAAAGATTTAATTTAATAATAACGTCGATAAAAGCTTGTAACTTTTAACACTTTATTAAAATAAAAACTTTAATATTCAAATTCACGAGCATTTCTTTCAACGTTATAATGTTAATGTTAATAAAAATGTTAACTTTAAAATTATTTATAATATGAACTTTTATAATAAAACAAATCGTTTTTATTAAATCGTCAAAATTATTTCGAACGTAAATCGACATCGTCGCATATTTATTAATGCGAATAATTTTATTATTTATTTCTCTGATTAATAATAATATAATCATTTTCTTAATCTTTAATTTAAATACGTGCTTTTAACAAATACGCTCGATTATTTATAATAATTTCATAATTTATATTTAAAAACATTTCACTCTCTTTTACTTTAAACTTCGACGAAAAACATATTTTAAAAATAACATATTTTCAATTTTTAAAATTATAATCAAATTTAATATTATAATATAACTTAATAATAAATTTAATAATATTAATATAAACATTATTTATTATAAATATTATAAATTTATTAAAAATTATTTTTAATAATGAATTTTGCTTCGAGCACGAATTTCGTAAATGTTTAAAAAACTTATTTTTAAACGAAAAACAGATTTCGCATTTATTATATATATAATTAATTTTCTTATTAACGAAATGTACGTTATATATATTATCATAATTATTTTTATTTAAATTAATAAATTCTTTATTAAATATTAAAACAAGTTTCTCGATAATATAATATTAATAAAAATCAATAAATTTATTATACTCATTATCGAAACTTTTATTAACATTTTTATTTACTTAATAAATTCGTTATTGCTGCGAATATTAAAAATAATAAAATCGATTATTTTAAAAAAACTATTAATATAATGATTTATTATTGTTATAAAATAATTTAATTAACTTTAAAAGCAAACGTTATAATTAATCATTAACTTAAAATTATTAAAAAATTTATTTATTTATATTTGAATTAACGATTTAAAATTATTAAAATAAATTTTCGCTTAAACGTTAATTTATTTATAATAAATTTCTATTTAAATATTAATATTATTAATTAATATAAACATTAATATTATATTAACGAGAAATGAAAAATTGCTAAATATAATAAAATTAATTGAATTAATTAAATTAGCGATCGTAAAATTATTTTTTAAAATTAATATTTTATTATTTTTACTATTATTAACGAAATTGAAATTAATTATAATTATCTTTTTTATTATTTTCAAATCGAAATTATCGATTTGCTTATTAAATTAAAATTTTTATGCTTAATTTTTTTATATACTTATTTATATAAACTTATTATTTATGTTTATAATTATTAAAACTTATAAAATATAAATTAATTATAATAATTTCTTTAAACTTTTTAATGTTTCGACGAAGCTTTAATTTAATATTATTATAAATAATATTAAATTAATTTTTGATAAACGTTATATTAACGTCTTTAATCGATCGAAAAATCTTTTAAATATACTCACGTAATTTACGTCGAGTATTAACATCATATAAAATATAACATTTACGAAATATAATATCGATAATTATCGTAATAACTTTCTTAAATTTATCGACAAATAAAATAATTTATTCGTTTACGTCGTTATCGAATTTAATAATTCGACGTTTTATAATTGAAAGTTCAATAATTCATTATTTTAAAATGATATTATATAAACTTATTTATAAATTATCTCGTATTATATTAACACTTTTAACGATAATAAAGTTTTTAACACGTTTAATAAATAAATATATGTTACGAAAATATGTTTTTTTATTAATATGCTCAATTATTAATTTGTTATTAATTAATTTATTTTCATATATAAAATTAAAAAAGTTTAAACTATTAAGATTTCATTTACTTTCGTTACTTTCTTTTATTATAATAAATCTAAAAAATTTAAACTTATTAAATAAATTTTATTAATTAAATTATAAAAGATGCTCGATAACGTATTAAAATATATTAATATTAATAACTGTTTATATATTTGAATCAATAATAAAAAATATATTAACAAAATCAATTAATAAATTATAAATAATCTCTTTAACAAAAATTACTTTAATAATAAAATCGTTTATATTTGAAAATGTGAATATCGAATTAATGATTACAAATTCGATAATTAAAAGTATAACAATCGACGAATTATATAAAATAATTTCGATAAAAGATAAGTTTTCGAAAAAACGTCATAAATCTTTAATGATTATCTCGAAATTACGAATTACTAACTTAATTATTATTCGTTTTAATAATTTAATCTTTTAATTAAATTTATTATAACTCGATAAACGAATCGAGCGAAAATGACTTTAATCGAACACGTTATCATTTTATTATAATTGAAAAAGATGCTTTAATAAATTTAAACGTATTTTTTATAAAATAATTAATAATTAATCGAATAATAAGATTAATGAAACTATTAAATTAATAATCAAGATTAATAAAATCTTATAATTATTAAACTTGAACGACGACGTTATAAAAAATTAACGAAATAATTAGATTAATAAGTAAACGTTTTAACGAAGAAAACACTTAATAATCGAAAATGGATTAATGAATTAATTATTAATAAGTCGATCAATAATGATTATTATATTAATTGATAAAAATCTTTAATTTAACAAAAATCGATTAAATAATAACTATATTAAATAAATGTTATTATTGTTATTATAAATGCATATATTTTCATAAATGTAATTATGAAAATAAATATAAAATTGATTGATTTTTTTTAAAGAATTAACTATTTATATGAATTTGTTAAGTTATTAATTTAACAAAATATCTTTTTGACAAGTGCAATCGTTAAGCGAGATAAGTATTTTGATAAAATAAGTGCTTATCGTAATTATTATAACACTCTTTTTATTTATTAATAAAAAAGAAGTATTAACGTGTTTATATCTATAAAAAGTTTTTTATAAAGTTTCAATTTAACGATAATAAGATATTATATATATATAAATCAATTAAAATATAAATAAAATATATATTTTCGAATTATTTATATATTTTTTAATTTATAATATTATATATATACGTATTTATTTTACTTAATACGAATTTCATCTTTTTATTTAAAATTACGATAATTATTATTCATTTATTTATTTTTAATTATAATCAAATTTCGATTCGCATTATAATTTCTCGATTTTAAAAAATAAATTAATTATAAATTTTAATACGAAATATAAAAAATAAACATAAAAATTTGAGAGATAAATTTGAAAATAATAATTTTATAACGTTTAATTGATTAATTTTATTTATAAACATTTAATAATAAAATCTCTTTTCTTATAATACGAGTTTTATAAATAATTTACCTTCGATTATATATAAAATTGCGAAATGTTTTAATAATAAAGAAATAATAATAATTTTTCGACGAGAATATAATATATATTTAAATATGAATTTAAAAAAAATTAATAAAGATATAAATATGATATTTTTAAATATAAATAAGTAAAAGCAATTTCTTATAAATGCAAATATAATTAAATAAAAATATTTTATTTATATAAAAAAGTCAAATACGAAAAGCAGTAAAAATGAAAATTTATTTATTATAAGTTATTTACGTTTATAATGTTAATGTTTAATTATATTTTAAATTGTTAATACAATCGTCGATATATTTTAAAAATTACGATTATTAATATATTTTAATTATTTTGAGAATTTAAAACTTCTTAATAATATTAATAATTAAAAAATTACAATTATTTTTCGCGTTATCGTCATTATCACAAAATAATTATTTTAAATCGAAACGAAATTTTAATTTAAAATTATCGTTATTTATTTCATAAATAACACTTTCGTTAACGTTTTTTTATAAAACAATTATATAATCAAATGTTAAAAATGTCTTTTTATTATTTTTATATTTAATGTTAAAATTATAATTCGAGAAATTCAAACGCTCGAGAATTAATTATATATAATTAAAAAAGATTTTATAATTATAAAAGATTTTCGCAAAAAGAGACGATGCAAATACAATAAAAAAATGAAAAAAAGATCTTAAATTTAATATAAATTTTATTAATAAAACTTGATACATTAAAGCGATAAATTTATCGACATATATCGTTATTATAATTAATGCGAAAATTATTAATAATCATTATTAAAAAATAATTATCGTTTTTATAAAAAAAAAGAAAATAAAACGTTATAAAATTGAGCGCTTATTATGATAATATTGATATAACTTTATTGATTTTATGCGCATTATATTATCAATTACGCGATTACGCGAAAGGATGTTTTTTAATAAAATATAATTCAATATGTAAATGAGTTTATAAAACTTTAAAAATCAAATATATAAAACTTATTCATTAACATTACTTTTTAAAACGTTTATTATATAAATGCGAATGTTTTCATTATTTTAAAAGATTTAATACGTATTCATTTTTTTAATTCTTAAATTAAATTATATGATTTTTGTTAAATGCGATTATCGAATAAATGTAACGACGATTAAAGATATAATTATAATAATATAAACAATTGCAAAATAACGACATATATAATTTATATTACATAATTTTAATTTAAATAAAAATGATTTATATAATAATTTTTTTTGAGAATCTTTTTTTCGAATTAATAATATTAATTAACATATTAAAATTTATCTTAATTTCAAATTGAAAAACGATGAAAATGAAATTTTTTATTTTAACAATCGATTTTATATTAAAAAAGTTTTAAATTTATAATCAAATAACGTTCGATCTCTATGTTAATAATACTCAATTCGCGAAAAATTAAAAATATAATATTTTAATTATCAAAATCTCGAACTCTTTATTATTTATTTTATATATTTTTATTTTATTTCTTATTTATTAATGATTTCGAAATGTATAAAAATATATATCGAGTTTTAAAAGTTTATTATTTCATATTAATTTATTTAAATTATAACGAGCGCAAAAAGTTTGCGAATATATTTATTTTTTCATTAAAATTATATAATGTAAAGTTTAATAATGTGATAAAAATCTTTTATAAATTTATTTAAAAGCTAAATCGTAATATGAAATTAAAAATTATTAAAGAAAAAATGCGACGATAATTTAAGCTTTTAATATAATCTTTTTCGAAAATATGTTTTAACAAATTAATAATGAGAATTTTATATGATATAACGTTAAAATAAATTATAAAACGTGTTTTTATCTTTAAAAAAGATCGAGAAAACTTAAAATACGACATTAAAATAAATAATAAATATTAATAAAAGATATTAAAATAAAGAAAATACGTCGAAAACTTAAAAAATGAAATAAATCTCAGAACATTTTTTAAAATAAAAAAAATATAATTATAATCTTTATTTATTATAAAACTTGCGTTAATTTTAAATTTGATATAATCGCGTATATACGATATATTTCATTATAAATAAAAAGACTTTAAACGTATTTTATAAGCTTTTTTAATAATTTCGATTTTAAATAAACGTGAAAATGTTATTTATTATAAAACATTTCAAAATTATCGATTTTTTTAACTAAGCACAAATTCAAAGTTTAGCGTATTATATATAATTTTAATTATTATCAAAAACAAAAAAAAGTTATTTTATTAATATTTTTAATTTTCCGAAATTATGCGATTGTATATCGATTTAAGTTTTCGTTTTTTCAAGCGGTCGAAAATATTATAATTATTTCATTTTTTATTTTTCGAATTGTTATAAAAACATTTAATATTTTCATAAATAATTAACGATACTTTAATTCGAATATTCTTTATATATATATATTGAAAATACGAAAAATTTATTAAAAATTAATTTTATATATTATTTTAATTGTGAAAAGCTTTAATAAAGAGATTAAAAAATAAAACGAAGATATAAAAGAAAAAAATGAGACATTGAAAATCATTTTATCAAATGTAACAAATTTTATTTTAAAGACAAAAATTTATCAAAAATCAAACGCAAAAAACGATAATTTAAGAAAAACTTTTTCAAAAAACTTTTCAATCTCTTTAATATGCATATAAGTTTTTATTTAATTAAAAATGTAAAAAAAGATACGATAATAATGAATTTTAATATATTAATAAACGAATTAAAATATAAATAAAAAGACTTACATCATGATAAATGAATTATTAATAAATTTTATATAAAAATTTTAAAGATATGATCGATGCTATTGCGTTTCTCAATTTCATAAATTATTTAATTATTAAAAACGCTATAAAATAATAATTATAATTAAATCTTATAAGAATATGAAATTATACTTATTTAAAAATGTGCGAAATATTAAAGCAATTGAATGTTCAATGTTTAATGTTTATAAAAAGCTTTTTTTTTATTAAAAATCAAGTTTGAGAGAAAGAAAAAGATTTTTACAATGTGATAAAAGATATTAATTATCGACTTTTTTAGTTTTTTTTTCAAAAGTTTTATGTTAAACGCAATTTATTTTCGCATTAAAATTATTATAAACTTGATAAAATTATTTTTATAATATAACTTTATTTAATATATATTTAATAATAATATATTATCAAAATCATGAAATTCGAATATTGAACTTTGAAACGAGATTATTAAAATAATATCTGTGAATAAACTTTATAAACGCGTAAATACATTTATTCTTTAAATATAAACGTTATTAAAGATTTTTATAAAAACAATAAACGATATATATATAACATTAATAAATATCTTCGCATAAGAAATATCAAAAATAAATTAAATTAATGCTTTTTTCATATATATTAATGAAAAAAATATGCTTTTTATATAATATATATATATATTTATGAATAATAATGAAAATTGAAAATGAAGATTCGATAATAATGAATTTGATGTTAAATTTGTTCGTATATACACGTAAAAAAATATAATAACATATTTATAAATTATTTATATTAAAAGAATAAAGTTTTTATATAATCGAGATCTCGAAAAAGTTTAAGTAATTGAAAGAAAATAAAAATGATTATGTTTTTTATTATATTTAAAAAAAATAACGTATTTACAATTTAAATAAAATAAATAAATCTATTAAAGATTTCGAGTATAAAATAAGTATTTATATAATTTATATAAAAATATGCTTTATATTTTCAAAATAATTTGCATATAAGTTTACGAAAGAATTTGAGAGAAATTGAAGATGAATATCAATATTATTTAATCTCTTATTTAATCTCTTATTTGATTTCGCGACGTTTATGCTAATTTTCAATTAATATCGTATCAATTTAAATTAAAAAATCTAACATCGTTTCAATATCGATTTGGATTTTAAAGAAAGACTTTAAGTCTTTAAATCGTTTTTAATTATCTTCAAATCGTCTTTAAATTGCGAAAGAATATCTTTTAATATCGATATCAAGATTGTTTTAAAACGATATTAAAATCGTCTTGAGATCGTTTTAAAATCGTTTAAAAACCGATATTAATATAGTGAGAGTTTTATATCAAAGTCGATATTAAGTTTTTGCAGATAAGTTTTACAGTATTTAAATAATCTTGATTATCAAAAAAAGAATTTTTAAAAGATTTATTCGTTGTTAAAAATTTCTTGAAAAAATGATAACACGATTTTTCGTATATTCGAAATGTTTTTTTTTCTTAAATTATCTTTTAATAATCGATCGAAATTAAAGTTATAATAAAATATTATAAAGATTCGAATATTAAAGCATATATTTTAATCAATGTCGTTGATTTAAAAAAGATTTAAATGATCGTATATTATTTAATGTAAATAAATGCTTTTTATGTTATAATAAACTTCGCATTGTTAATCATATTATTATAATCTTTTCATTTTTAATTATATAATTATAAACTTTTCATTTTTAATAATGTTATAATTGATTTTTAATTTACAATCATATTATAACAAAATTCTCATTTTTAATTATGTTATAACAATCTTTTTTAATTAATACCGTCGATAATTAAAATCAATTTTTTTATTAATATAAATTATGATAAATGATGCAAACATATTAAAATATTTTTATAAATAAACGTTAACGATCGAAACCCTCTTTTGTCGTTATATTTATACATTTAATTAATTAATAAATACGCGCCTTTCACATAATTGTTTTAAAGTTTTTTAAAGTATATAAATATTATGAAGATTATCGTCGATATAAGTTTATTACAAACGATATTAAAATTAATAATTAATTTATTAAAAAACATTTTCTTTTTAATAATAAAAAATTTAATATTAATATTATTATCATTATTAATTTACAAATTTGATTAAATAGATATAAATCGAAGATTTAATAAATATAATTAACTAACGATTTGAAAATAATCACGATTGTGTTAAAATGTGTTAGTTATCAAATATGGAAGATTTGTCGAGGCAAGAAAGATTTATCGAGATTTAACATATTTTGTATTTAAGATGCTCTGTTGCAGCTATTGAATCAATCAAATGTTTTATTTACTTTTAATAAATTATGAGTTCAAAATCGCGAGCATTCATTTAATATTATTTATTTATCATTTATGAATTAATTAATTCATTAATCAAGCGTATAGAGGAAGTTTTTTAAGAGTTGAATCGTAATATCAAAATTTAACGACAGAGCAATCATTTATTTTGCGTAATAATCTCTTTAAGTTTATTCATCACACGCGATTATTTTTATTAATAAATCGTGTTTTGAACATATATTTGATTTAATTTAATGGTTTATTTATGTAATAATCGTAAATAATAAATCGTGAAGCGTTGATTATAATTGTTATGAGAATAATTTATTTTTAAAGAATTACGATTAATTATTTATCAACTTTAATTTTTAAACGATAAGTTATATTTATAACGCAATAATCGAATAACTTTTAAAAAATCGTTTAATCTTATAAATGATCATAATTTTTCATTTAAAAAATAAGAAAGTTGAAATTGAGTTTGATTAAACGCGTATTACTTTTATTAATCGATTAAGCGTTATTAAACAATATCATTTCGTTGTTTATAAAATCTGTGATAAATGAAAAGAAGTCGCAAATACGTTACAAATTCTACTTCACGATTATTATTATAACATTAATTATTAAACTACTTTTGACGAAACATCAAATCAAAATTAATAATAATAACGAATCGTTTATGATAACGAGCATTTCGCTATAAAATACGATTTTTGTTATATTAACAATCGTTATTATATTAATGATCGTTATTATATTAACGATTTTAATGTTAATTGTGATTAAAAAAGAATATAAAAGATTCTTAAAAATCTTTTTTAATTTTAAATTATCAGAAGATTTAATTATATTCATCAATCACATTTTTCATCGAGATAAATTTAAACATTTTAAGTATTTTTCTTTTATAAGTTAAGACAACTTTAAACGTCTTCGCATTTTTACGTTTTTTATATTTTTAAACATTTTTAAAAAGAGTTTCGAGCTCAATTCAAAAGAGCTCGATTAATAAAACGCATTTTTAAACGCGATTTTTCTTTTTATAATCAAGCATTAAATAAAATTTATTAATAATTCAAAACGCGTTCGAAAAGCAAAGGGCGTAATTACGTATTTATTTATTTATCTAATAATATTGCAATTTTAGATAATTTTATTCGCGAATTTTTTTTCGAATCAATTAATAACGAGAATTTCTTTAAAATTATTATTTAATTCATTAAATTTAATTCTTTTATCAATATTTAAACTTTTTATGCTTTTAAAAATATATCGAAATCATTATCAAAATGTTTAAAGAAATCGTCGATGTGAAGTTTAATAATGATTTTCCACTTTATATTAAAAAACTTAAAAGATTCGAACTTTTTTAAATGTAATTTCGAAAGATGCGGCAATTTTTTACGTCGTAATGTCTCATTAAATTTATTAAAGTGAAACAAAATGAGACTTTTATTATATTTATCATTTTTAAAAATATCTCATTTAATGAATTCACGATAATGATCGATATCGTCGAAGAAAAGCGAGTCAAATGAGATTTAAGATATAAACTTTACATTAACATTATCAAAAATCGTTTTGAAAACAATTTGTTTATGAATTATAAAGATGAAATTAATGCGCACATTTTATGAAATGTCATTTATAAAAATAATAAGTTTAAAGGTTTTGATACGCTTAATAATCTATATCGCTAATTATATAAATTAAATTTTAATTAATATAAAAATGTAATTGATTTTGTCGCTCGTTTTAAGAATATTCATAATAACATTATTAATTTATCATTTAAATTGAAATTAAAAATTAATTGATTTTTCTTTTTTTTATATTAATTTAAATAAAGCGAATGACGTTTATTTTATTCATTATATTTAAAATTATAAATTTATAAATGATGTTAATATCGAGATAATTTATTTATTTAAATACGTTATTATTCGATTTATTTAAATTATAATTAATCTTTTTTTTGAGCGTTAAGAATTTATTTTTACGTTCGTTATTCAACGTTTCTCTCGCTTTGTTATTTTAATTTTAAAATATATTATCATTATTAAATTTTAAAAGAGCGTTATATTTGATTTTAACAATAAAATCATTTAAAAATTCGTTAAATATTATATTTATTGTAAGAAATATTATCATATCAAAAAAAAATGCGATCAACTCTTTAACAAAAATCATTAAAATAATTTTAATAATAATTTTGACGAAGATAACGATAAAAGAAATAATAATAATAATAATAATAATAATAATAATAATAATAATAATAATAATAATA
>WOGZ01000380.1:0-29250 GCA_009733775.1 Alectoria sarmentosa
TTTGCGATAATCGAACAAATTAATCGTTATAAAAAAGATATAACGTTTAAAAAAACGATCTCATTTTTCTTAATAACAAAAACATCATTATTAATAGATTATCTAAAAAATTGAACGATAAAATGTTCGACTTATTTAAAATTATATTCATTATTAATTTTTTTTATAAATTAAAATTATTTAAAATTATAAAAATCTATAACGTCTTTTATTTTAAATTCTTAAATCTCGTTATTATCAATTCATTATTTAATCAAAAAAACCTTTTTCTTAAAATTATTATTATCAAAGATAAAAAAGAATAAGTAATTGAAAATATATTAAATTCAAAAAGATTATAAAATCGTTTTAAATATAAGATTAAGTGAAAAGACGTCGATAAAAATTTCAATTAATATAATATTAATGAAGGTGAATTCGATAATGCAAAAAATATAATAAAAGACTTTTATAAAAGATATTCAAATAAATCAAAATAAAAAGATTAGACATTATTCGATTAAATTAACGATTAATTTATAAAAAGATCTTATTATTCACTTTTTCTCTTTTTTTTTTCTTTTTTTCACAATCGTTATTATTATAATGAACGACGATGATTATATACAACTTTCGATTATTGTGCGTGCGTCTTTACGTCATTTTTTCAATAACAAAATCGATCGATGTCGATGACGACGACGTGTTAATTTAAGATCTAAATGAACACGCGGTTCTCGTTATTCATATTATAAACATTTTTCGAAACCTCTTAACGTCATCTTGAAACCTCGCTATTATTATTATTAATCTTATTCGATATTATATATATAATAATTTATAAAAAAAGATTACTCAAAACATTATTAAAATATATATAAATTTCAAATAAGGTTTAACGTTTACGGCTCGATTTAATTCAAAAAATCTCATTTAATCATATCGCTTAATTTTTGCGATCCTTTCTTCGTTCGAAATATGAAATATCAAATAACATTAAATATTCAAATGCTTCGACGACGATTATAACGTTAATTTTTTATTAAATTATATTATTTTTAAACGTTTAAAATGACAAAACATCATAACATTAATTATTATGATTTCATTTTACCTTTCTACGACGCACGGCCCGATTAAGTCTAGCGCCTTAACGCTGATTATATATTCGACTTTATAGTATATATTCTTTCTTTATAGTTATTATTTCGTGCATATCGAAATATAAAGCATTTAATATTATTTTAGTCTCTGACATAATAATAGTTATTCGACTTGAGATCTGATCGTCTCTGAGTCGTAATAGATCTTACTTATGAATGTCAATTTACAAAAGACATCGATGTTGGCCTTTAACGGACGAAGGCACGAAAATAACATCACGAAAGCCTTTGATAAACAAAGATCTAAATGATAACGATTATTACGAATGCGTTATACGAAAATGAGTCTGCTATAATAACAACGGGAACAATAAGTCTGCTATAAAATAATCAAATACGAACAACATCGTTACGATATACGATTTTCATTCTTAAACTTTTACGACACGTCTCAAACTCAGCGATTATCAACGATTATCAGCGACTATCAGCGATCGAAGTTCTATAAAAAACAGATATGGTTTAAATGACTTAAATGACTTGAATGGCTTGAGGTTTGAAATGAATTTATGAGGCACGAGTTGATGTGAAGAAGAATAAATTACGATATTATATAATAAAAACGTCAAGATGAAATAACAATAAGATTTGCTATAAAAAAGAATTTGAAAATGCGCGTATATCGCTCAATTTACATCTTTAAATTTTCTGTCAAAAAAAAACGGATGTAATAAAAAGTAATTATAAAAATATGATGATGTGAAAAAGGAAGTAATGTCATGATTTCAGCTTGCCTTTTCAATACGCGACCCGATTGAGTTTAGCGCGGCTTGACACTGTTTACATATTCGACTTCATAGTATATATTCTCTCTTTATAGTTATTATTTCGTGTATATCGAAATATAAAGCATTTAGCATTATTTTAATCTCTGATATAATAATAGCTATCAAAAAAAAAAAAAAAAATAATGTTATAATTTCATTCTATCTCTTTACGGCGCACGATCCGATTAAGCTTAACGTTTTGACGCTAATTATATATTCGATTTTATAGCATATATTCTCTCTTTATAGTTATTATTTCGTGTATATCAAAATATAAGCATTTAGCATCATTTTCGGTTCTCTGACATTAACGATGCTATAAACGAATTTTTTACGATATATTACTATCGCTATTATTGTTAACTTTCTTCAATTAAAAATAATTATTAATTAAATATTTCGAAGATATAAAATAAGTTATAAACACACTTTTTCGATCTTTATAACGTTAAAACATCGCTTTTTAAAAGAGAGAAATAATGTTATAAGCGTACTTTATATTCTTAATAAGATTGATTTTTTTTTAACATTACATTTCTTTAACATTATTCGATTAAATTTAACGTGACTTAATAAAGACATTTATTTTCATATAAATGCCTTTTTTTTATATATATACTTTTTTTCCATTTAATTATCTTATTTAATACACTCATATGATATAACTTTATGTTGATTTTAATAATCTTTATCAATTATAAAGTTTATATTCATTTATTCTCGTTATCATTAAAAATGTTTATAATAATTATTAAAAAGATAATGTTTATAATTTAATAATATAATATAATTAATCTTATTATAAATAATTAATTATTAAATAATTAATAATTAATTATTTATTAATTTATGTTTAATTTCTCTTTTACGTAGCTTACTTTTAATTAAATTTCTCGAATCGAAAGATTATAAAAATATTTAAAAATATCATCGAAGTTTTGTTAACATATTTACGCTTCGATTATTGATTCGAAAATAATAACTTTTTGATTTTTCTTTTAATCGAGATTTAACCGATAAATTTTTTAATTATTTAAATAATCAATTTTTTTTTTGATTATTATTAAATTGAAATTAAAGATAATTTACGAATTTCAAATCAAATATTAAAAAATAAATGTTACGATCAGATGTATTGAGTCGGATTTTAAAAAATTATATATTATTTATTTTTCGAATGCTTAGGCAAAGAAATTTCGCTCAATTAATCATTTTTTTATAAATATGACCTTTAAACGAGTTTATAAAGAGATTAACGAATTTGTTTTCATTATTTAAAACAAAATTACAAATATAAATGAGTGATTTATAAATATTCTATTATTGATTTATTAATTAATAATTAATAAATCATTAAATATTCAATTAGCCCGTATTTACGTCAATAACGATTTTTTCGAAATTTATTTTCGTTATTTTTCAAAGCTTTTTGAATTGCTCGAAAAGATTAACGAAGCTTTTATATAATAACATTATATTTATAAAATCGATATACGCGCGATCACAATAAACATATACGAAAAGTAAATTCATAATAAATTTTTCATCGATTAATAATTAATAAAAGATTAATTATTTTTTAATTTTCGATATATATTTTAACTATTAAATTTAACTCGCATATAAAAAAAGCATATTTAATATACTCTCATTTATTATCGTATTCATTTATTTCGTAATTTTCAAAACGATTACGCAAATTATAATTTATACGAATTAACACGTGCGATTTCGAAATGTGAAAATAAATTTATTTTAAATTATCTTTTTGAACAATTATTCAATAATTTCGAAATTCGATCATAAATTATATATAAAACTCGCTCATAAATTTTTTTTGAATTGAATATTAATTATACGTTTATGAATAAAATCGCATTTAAAGATTATGAGCACGACTTTAATAATGTAAAAATAATATATCGAAAAAACAATTGAAATGAAATTGAATTGTTTTTAATTGAGGTTATAAACAAATACGTAACGAGTTTTTTACGAATCTTTTGTTATTTTTTTGGTTTTATATGATTAATAATTTTCTTTAATTTTTTTTTTAATTGAAAATTAATTAATTATTTGTTTTTAATTTATTAAATTTAATGAACAAAAATTGAATAATAGTGATCTTATTAAAATATTCGTTATAAAAAAAATCGATATTCAATTTATTTGAAACGATACGTCGCTTGTTGATCGTAATATAAAAAACATAAATCGTAAAAGTTTATTAATTCTTTTATTCTTTATTTATTCTTTAATTAACTTTTTCGATTTTAAAAGTTAATAAATAATCGGCTTTTCGATATCTTTTTGAATTTCAAACTTTCGATATTACAAATTAACAATCAATTATAAATGATACGATTATTTAAAGTTTAAATGAGATAATTTTTATATCGCTTTAATTTTCTCATTTTACTTTTACGTTACATTTTTAAAATATTTATTTATTAAATTCATATAGCGTTTTTTTTATCGAAATTCAATCGATTAAAAATGTTAATTATACGATTTCGTTAATCGATCGTATATCGAAAGATATAAATAAAAGAGCTCGTTTTAAATTTTTTCAATAAAATAACATTTGAAAAAAGAATTTATGAAAATAAAAGTGTATAACGAATATCGAAATAAAAAAGCTTATTATTTAAAAGAAAAAATGAGAATTTGAAAGACGTAAAAAACAAGATAATGATTGATAATTAATATTTCATTAATTATTTTTCTGATAATAAGTAAAAAATAAAATAATAATTGATAATTAATATTTTATTAATTTTTTTTCATCTCAATTCGATATCAAAATAATAATTAATAATTAATATTTTATTAATTATTTTTCAAATTCAAAGATTTCATTTTATTATTTCGCATATTAATTTTAATAAGATAATATGCAAATTTAAAGAAATATTTATTAAAAAAAATAATAAAATATAATATTAAACTGATAAAGGTTAAAATAAATTAAAATGCAAATAAAAATTTATATCGTAATCACATTTTCGTTTTCTGTTATAATATATAATATATGATTTTTCTCTTTCAACTTTGACGATAATTTTAAAATTCGATTTTTTATTGATTAATAATTATTTATATAAAAATAAAATAAAGTGAATTTATTTTGTTATTTTTAAAAAATAAAGGTAATAATATTTTTTTCGATTCGATTTATTTCGAAATGTTAATATTTTATTATTCGTTTATTAATATTTGATTTTGTTAACCCTCGTTATTTTTTATGATAATTAACTCGTTTTGATTTAAAGTATCGATATTTTATTGCTCGTTTATCGATATTTGATTTTATTAACCCTCATTGTTTTCTGTGATAATTAATTCGTTTTGATTTAAAATATCGATATTTTATTATTGCTCGTTTATTGATATTTAATTTTATTAACTTTCATTACTTTTTGTGATAATTAATTCGTCTTAATTCGAAATATCGATATTTTATTATTACTCGTTTATCGATGTTTTATTTTATTAATCTTCATTATTTTTTATGATAATTAATTCGTCTTGATTTGAAATATCGATATTTTGTTACTCGTTTATCGATATTTGATTTTATTAACTCTCATCGTTGTTTATAATAATTAATTCGCCTTAATTTAAAATATCGATATTTTGTTACTCGTTTATCGATGTTTAATTTTATTATTTTTCGTTATTATCTATGATAATTAATTCGTTTTGATTCGAATTATCGATATTTTATTAAAAAGTTAATTCGTTATTAAAAGTCTTTTTTGTTATAATTCGATTTTTTTTCGAAATCTTTTTACGAGAGCGAATTGCAAGCTTTTAATATTATTTTAATAATTATTTTTTTCGAATCATATAATTATTTATATTTGAAAAAATAATAAAGACATAATTAATAATAACGAATTAATCGATTAAATTTGAAAATTAATGAAATATTAATGATTTATTAATGAATAATTGATTAATTTACGACAAATTCAAAGATAAAATTGTTTTTCTTTTATACTTTATAAATCGCATATCATATTCAAAAAATTCTTATTTTCTCATTTTTATTAATCTCGAATTTCATATTTAAATTATTTTAAATGTTTTCATTTTCGTTTTCGCCATTATTTTCATTATCGAATAATTTAAAATCATTATTATCGTTAACGATCATTGATGCGAATTTTTTCGTTTTTTTTTTATATACTCGTTTTTTAAATACTCGTTTTTTAAATACTCGTTTTTTGATTAACGTCTTTTAAATTGTTTTTGTTATTATTTAATTAATTTATAATATTGAATTAATATAATAATAATTGAAAATCAAAACTCGCAAAAAAGAATCATTAATATTTCATTAATTGAAATTCGATAAAAGTTTATTATAAAAAAGCGTTTCGCGAATATTGAAAATGCAAATAAAAAAGATTAATAAAATATTAATAAATGATACATAAAGAAATCAATATTATTAAATTTTGATAAATTTATTTTCGAACTCGAATTTTGATCTTTAAATTATTTATTTTTGATTTTTCTTTTTGCGTGTGCTTTCGCGCAACGCATTATGTTTTAAAATATCATTATTTAATTAATTAATTAATGATGATTTATTAATTAAAAACGAAAACATATTTTGAGCTTCATTGTTTCTCTTAAGATTCGAATTTATTTTTTTGATAAGAATAATGTTTTTATGATCATGCACATAATAACGAAAATTCGTGATTTACGAATATCTTTTTTGTTTCATTAATAAATTATTAATAAAATAATGATTAAAGATTTATCTTTTTGACATAAAGCGAATTATTAATCGCAACGCGACAATATATTTTTTTATTTATTAATTAATAATTAATAATTTGCGCATAAGAAAAAAATTATATTTTGAATGCATCACGATTGCGTTTTTTTTATTTATCATAAAAGAAGAAAATTCGTTAAGTCTTTCGTCTGTTAAATCTTTTTATTATTTAAATAATTCGAATATGATGCGAAATAATGTGCAATAATAATGAAAAAAAACAAAAATGTGTTAATTAAAAAAGATTTTTAAAGAATTTAATTAACACATTATTTTAATGATATTATTAAACGTAATATAAATTAATTTGAGTTTAAAATTAGAAAAATAAAATTAAGTTAATTAACTTCAATTATAATAAATTAGTTTAATAAACTTCTCTCTTTCTAGATAAATAAATAAGATATTTAAGCTGATTGAGAGAAACCTCGATTTTATCGTAATGTTTCAAAAGATATTTCTTAAAGTCACATCTTTCTGAGTTCTATGCGAAGTTTATAATTAATCAAACTAATCTATTGTGACTTAAGTCGACTAATCATAACGCAAAATAAATTAATTATCACGCTAAATACATTAAAGATCTCAATTTATTTTTTCATTTACTAATAAAATATCGATAGTTTCATGATTTTTCAGATTTTTCAGATTTTTCAAATTTTTTTTTTTTTTTCATATACTAGTAAAACACCCGTATTTTTATAATTTTTTATATTTTTTCTTTTTCAATTATTAATAAAACATTAATATTTTCATTATTTTTTCTATTATTTTTTTCTTTTTCAACTATTAGTAAAACATCGATATTTTCATAATTTATTATAATTTTTAATCTCAGTTACTAGTAAAACATCGATATTTTTATAGTTTTTTTTCTTTTTTCTTTTTCAACTATTAGTAAAACATCGATATTTTCATAAATTTTTTATAAACGAAATTTTCTTTTCAACTATTAATAAAATATCGATATTTCTATAATTTTTTATAATTTTTTATCTTAATTTCTAGTAAAACATCGATATTTTTATGATATTTTTATTATTTTTTATAAGTTTTTTCTATTTATTAATAGAATATTAGTTTTTTTTATAACTTTTTGAAAAATGTATATCAATATTATATTAATAATATATTAATAGCATATTAATAAAACATCGATGTTTTTATTATCTTTATTTAAAAATTTATTTATTAATAAAATATTAATATATATATATATATATATATTTATTATTAATAATTTTAATAATTTTTCTTAAACTTTAATTTAATTGTTTAAAGATATATTTAATTTTTAAATTCATTTAAATTAATTGATAAAATATTAAAAAAAAAAAAAAAAAAAAAGTGTTAAATAATTTATTATAACGTAAAATTATAACAATATTTTAATATAAATTATCGTTAATAAGTTTTAATTTAAAATACTTAATTAAATAATTTATAAAATATATATATTTTATTATTATAATTATTTTATTATATAAATAATTTAATAAATGTTAAAATAATAATATATTATAATCGATAATTATATATTAAATAATTAATATTTTGTTAATATTTTGTTAACATTTTATTAATATTTAATTAATATTTTATTAATATTTTTAAAGTTTTATCGTTTATATATTTTTATATATATTTATAAAATACGAAAATCACTAATTTAATAGACTACATTAACTAAATATAGTTAGTCTGACACATTTAAAATTACAAATCAGCCAGTCAAGCCACAACAGACCAACTAGGTTTACTATGCCCTGTCCTGTGCGCATGTCTCGGGATCTCTGCCAGGGATACCCTCGCGATGAACCCGTCTGAATCATACGATTTCCGGGTCGTACTTGCGTTCGCGTTAGTGAAACAAACCCTCCCCTCCGCCCGAAGACCTCCCGTCGTCGTTACGATCCTGAAGTTGACAAAGTTTTGGTGAACATACTCGATAGCTTAATTACCTAAAGTACGCTTTCGAGGGAACTTCGGAGACGGAGTTCTCGATCGGCCTGGCCAAGGTCCGACAGCCCGATCAGCTCGGTGCTAGTACCGGGAACCAAATGCAAACCGCAGTTTTCCGAGCCGGTCCCGGAGATGGTGCTTTTCAGCCTCACAAGCTTGTAAGATGCTAGGTACTTTATCTAGCGCTGTTCGAAACACAGCTCCGATCAAAGGTCGCGAAAACTAGGTTGTAGTACGACTACTCCATAGTGATGGACCAACCTCGCAACATAAAGGTACAGGAAGAAGGCGCTCTGGGCTTCGCAAGTTAGATATTAGAAAGGTTTAGTAACTTTTCAAAAAAGGATTTTACAAAACTTTGAGCAACACTAAAATCTACGATTATGTCTAATCAGGTATTTTAAGAATTTTAATTGAAAGCTAAGATTTACTCAATAAGAACAAATCGATTTGAAAATGTTTTAAGGGTCTTTGAAGGAATTTAAGGGCTCTTTAAAAAGGTTTTAAATCTCTTTCGAACTTTCATTTTCTTTAATAATCTTAAACCCCTCGAAACGCATCTCAGATTTGTCGTAATTCGAATATTCACTATATTTCTCTTTTGTTAATAACTTTTTATTAATTTATCGTATTTTAATTATTTGTGTATCGTTGAAATCGTGAAATTTGATATTTCAATATTGCGCATATAAATAAATTTATTTAATTTCTCATTATTATGTTATAACATAATATTCAAAATACGATGCGCAAGAAATCGCTCGAACTTTCAAAATAAATTAAAATTGATACTCCGAAATCCTCAATCTTTTATAAATCGCGTTATTAAATAATTGCTTATTAAGGTAGTTTAAGCTTTTATAAAGACTTTGTAAATTGTTTTCAAATTCTGAAAATTGTTTTCAAATGACCGACGATGCGGGCGTTAAGAATCATCATATTCGATTAAACGATTAAGAAATTTCCTATGTGGGCTTTGTAAAATGCTTTGAAAAAAGTTGTTAAACCTCTCTATTCATAGGTGAACGGTCGGATCTTGCGCTGCGGCTAGAAAATGCAACATGATGCCTGCTTCCATAGTTTCAATTACGGACATGATTGACATGATAGTCTTGTCGACTCCTTGTTTTCGAGAGGGGGAGATGGTGGAGCAGCTGTGAGTAGGTACCATAAGCGGTCGACC
Source organism: Alectoria sarmentosa (assembly GCA_009733775.1). Lineage (NCBI taxonomy): Eukaryota > Fungi > Ascomycota > Lecanoromycetes > Lecanorales > Parmeliaceae > Alectoria > Alectoria sarmentosa. The sequence continues at coordinate 9,847 of WOGZ01000380.1, forward strand.
GAGGTGCGGGGATAAGTTCCTCGAGGCGGCTTAGTCCTTTCAAGTGAGAGCAGTCACACAACTGCCACTCCGAATGATAAGAGATGAGGGTTTTCGGAGCAGCTCATTGCTAGATCGCATATAGAAGGTACCAGGCCACATGCGCCTGCCCTTTTTCATGGGCTGCTCAGGAGGTTAAGGCAACTCTTCTCGCCTCATGACGAGTACACGTGCGTCCAGGAAGAAAGGCCTCTTGATTTTGGTATGATGACAATCTGAAGCTTGGCAAATGAACGAGGTGGACTCTTGAAAGTGTCATCCTTGCCAAGACTTCTAGCTTCGTGTTGAATTCCGTCTGCGTGTACAGGGATGGTTGCATGGACTGGGGGTGTAAGAAATTAACCTGCGTTGAGGCGGAATTTGTGAGGTCGAATCATTCTTCAATGGATTAGCGTAGGTTTAGGATTTGTGCTTAAAAAAGTCTATACTCCGTCGAATTTTGTCCTGGGTGAACTCAAAAGTGTTGCGATCCAATGCTTTCGTTGTCGACTCGTAAAGGTTGCTGGAAAATATATTTTTGCGATTTCTGCTAGGCACACGGATACCGGGACACTATCTTTCGCGTCGGCTCGTAAGCGTTCCCATAAGTGTTCCAATTCCCGAATCCCGGATGTACTCGTTGGTTCATTTAGTCTCCGGACACCTCAAAATCCACCTCGTCAACAAGGAAATTGAAGGAAGATCTTTGACACAAAACGCGTTCAATGAATGATTGCCTCAGAGTCTTCCTTGAAGAGTTTGATCGTAAATTGATCTTTTCAGAAAAGGTTGCGTTGCGCACAAAAAGGACTATTTTTGAGTTGTCCGGAGACTTAATGGAACTAGCGGATACACAGACGCGGATACTCAAGCCAGCCGTGTATTGGTCCCATTACGAATACAGTACAGATAGCTCGTCAAAAGGGATAACCACCCAGTGCTCCGGGCTTTGTCTTGGGCTTTCGTGCTCCAAAAAAGCAATCGCAAAGCAGTCCATGACTCGAAGTTTTAATGAACCTGTTAACATCTCAAGTCAACATTCAATGACGACGACGCTTTGTATTAAACAATAGCCTGGCTAAGCGTTAAATTACCACCATTTCCAGCGAGCGAATAAGAGCTCGGAAGGATTCGTAATGTGACCGTCTGCATGTACGGGTGGCTTGATGATCACGGCAAGCAAAACCGGGGTACTATCTAGGTATTCAACCTCGGAAAATAGCTCAATGACCTGGGTCTTTGAATACTTTACTTAAGCTTTCGATCAATAGCCGCCATCTCATCGTCAGAGCACACCCTAGATATTCCTTTTTCCTTCCACTTTGAGCCCGCATGATCGATGACCCATTCGAAGTCGAGGACTTGATGACTCGATATGCAGAATCTACGGCTCCTACCGTAAAGGTGGAGTGCCCTGTCACCCTGGAGGCTGTGGAGCAATATTCCTGTCCAAGCGCATGGGAGAATCTTGACGTCTGCGATAATCTGCGATGTGGGAACTGCTGCTACTACTGCTGCTGCAGGCATAAGGTTCCCAGGTAAGCCTTGTAAGCCCTGGGATCACGGCTAGGTCATTTGCAGTTAGTCTAACTACGAGAGCGTGAATAGATTTCCTCCAAGCCTGCAAATTTTTCATGCGCCCCAAGACACGAATGCCATGCGATGGCCTGGACTGCCATCTTTGAGGCTGCGGGCGTCCTTCCGCTCCGCATGAGGAAGGTCGGCTACGCATTATTGAACACGTCAATTCACTCGGCTCAACAGGCTCTGCTTGTACGGATAGGTAGCGAGGGCGACTCGACACTACACCCCAAGCGATTCTTGTTGTTTGGACCCATTCGATAGGTAGTAGACCCGCTTATGTCGCTTATACGTACTCATGCATCCACATGTGGGCCATGTGGATCCGGCAGATGATCTTCGGAGTAATACCCCGGAGTTGACCGACTTTCGGTATGGAATTCATAGGAATTCGATAATAGTTTGGGTGCGATTTCGGGGTCCCTTTGTTTTATATAAATTGAATCATAATCGGTTTCACGTTTTTCTTTGAATGTTGTTTTAGACACGATTATCACCATAGTCATAGTCATAATTTATTATCATTGATACTACTCGGCTACTAGTTATTCCACTCCGCAATCTGTTCCCGCAACAATTCTGGCCCCGACTGGCCCCCACTGGAATAGTGAATCCGAAGATGAGTGGGGTGAGCCTTGGCGATTGAGTGAGGCAAACAGTGGCAATCTGGGTTGGGTGAACTGGCCGGTCTCGCTTCGCTTTCCTGTATCGACCCAGTGCAAGTGGGGTTCTCCATGGAAAAGAGTATCAGGCAATGAGACGTCATTCAAATTAGCCGTCGATCCAAGGAAAGTCGTGGCGGGACAAAGCATCCCAAGTCCCATTTCCGTGTCCTACGCTATATAAATCCCATGGTCCAAGGTACTTACCCAGGTATTGTTAGATGACGATTGATACGACTCCTTGGCTCCTCGACGAATTCATCGGCTTGGAGGGCCCGCCAATAGAGAGGTTTGTTTTCGTAGGAGCCTAGACTTTAGCCCATTTCCTCTGCTCGTCTTCCGAGCTTCCTCTACTTGCCTTGATGCACATCACGCATGCAACATGCAATTTCCAACAAGATTCCATATCTCACCGAATACGGGAATCCAACTTTGTGAAGATGTGAGTGTGCAAATGCATACGCTTATGCATCTGCATATATATGTGGGTGTGGGTGTGGGTATGGGCGTCATGGCGGCATCGATCTAATCTAAGCTTGCCTCTACAGTCAGCTCTAGTCCATATAGTCAACTCTAGTCCGCTCATCTACCCGTCAATCCAGCATCCCGCTCCATCAGCTATGTCAACTCCCGACCCGCCCGCTAGCAGTGGACCCTTAGCCTTGAAACTTCGTGGAAGCAAGCGTGGAGCGTGCGATCGCTGTCGCCGCCAAAAACTCAGATGTCTACGCAAGGACCAGAGCGGTAGCCAAGACTCCCTTCAAGCTACCTGCGTCCGCTGTTTCAAAGCAGGCGCCATCTGCAGCTATGGCACACCAAAGCGTGCTGCCAGATCTCCCGCATCTAACGCGGGGGCTCCCCATGAGCGGAGAGAAAATGGCGGCGGGAATCCAAGAAAAGATGAGATGGCCTCGAGGCCTACCGTCAATACAAGCGGTCAGACTGGCTTCTTCTACAGCACGACGGATGGAGGGCAAGACCAGTGTGGAACTGGAGGCCGGGGCAGTGGTCGTTTGTTAGGAGAGTATACTGCGGACCAAGAGAGTGAAGGGGAGACTGAGAACACCACTCCGGTACATGCACTGAACCCTTTGTCCATGCACGACACCTCGACCATCATGGCCGGAGTCGATCTCGATTTTCCCGCATTTCCTGCATCCTCGACTGCAACTTTACCCTGGACCGACGACACAATGCCGCCATTTCCCAACAACGATGGACGAGATGCTTCGTCTCTCGAGCCTTTCGCTACCAAGTACAGTTGGCCCTTCCATCACTATCAAGCGCAACTCATGGACCTCCTAATACCAACTTCTTCGCCAAACAATGACGAACAGTCTAGAGACGTGGGCGTCAATGCATATGGAGTACCTGCACAAACATGCTTACCTAACGCCCAGATATCCGGGGCGTTAGATGAGGCAATGGACCTTGACTTTCCGAGTAGAAGTGCTCATACAGCACCGTTCAACCTCACAAAAAGTCTGGGTGCTCCCCGCGGTCGACCCCGAGACAGGCATAGAGAAAGGACGCAAGTACCCAAAAGCTCCAGCATGAGCTCAATACCCCAGTCCACACTCTTCAAAGACTTGGATGAAAACGACGCCGGTATCAAGTTCAAAAAAAGCTCCCTCTCGATCAGCGAAATTCAGCACAGGAGGATGCAGGAGCTCTCTGAATTAGCAATGGATTTGTACGCGAAATTGGCGGCCAACGATGCCGAGAATCATCAGCCCACGTCCGTCGCTACGGCGACAACCTTTAGAGACCAATTGGTAGGCAGCGTCTTGAAGAGTTCCAGCTCTTTCTTGACGCTGCTGATTTCCTTTTCCGCACCAGCCACTTCTTTCTCCCCTTTTCCCCCTCCTCCTACTCCTTCAACAAATCATAACCACTCCACCTGCAGTCCCAGCGACAGCGGTGCCTCGCCTTTAGCTTCAACCCTGGATGACGACGACCTTATCATGGACGAATCGTTGCAAGCTACCAACCGCCCGCTTCCCGCTGCCAGTTCTGACGACTCGAAGCCGCCTCCTCCAATAGACATGACGACCGTCCTCCAGCTCCTCACCTGCTACATCCGCATCATCCACCTCCACAGCGCCATGTACGCCCGCATCCTCGACTACATGCTCGCCTTCCCCCCACACAAAACCCAGCACGTCGATTCCGTTCCCCCTGTCTTCCCAGGCATGCAGGTTGGGGGCGTCTCGTTGAATCGCTTCGGCACGTTTCAGGTCAAACTACTGCTGCAGATCAGCGTTCATGTGCTTGGAGAGATCGAATCGTCGTTGGGCTTGCCAAAGGAATACAGGGTCGGGAAGAGGAAGGGCGGGGGGACAGGGGTTTTGGGAGCTAATGTCAGTGGGGGGTTTGTGCAAAGCTTGATGAAGGAGGGGGCGTGGAGAGGGAAGAAGGTGGAGAGTGTGCGGGAGCAACTGGGGAATTTAAGGAGGGTGCTGAAAGAGGCTATTGAATTTGAGTGAGGAGGTAATGGAAAAGGAGGGAGAGGGGCATGCGCGGCTTTAGACATGTTTTATAGCGGAGCAGCGTGTCAGAGCCTGCCTGTTTTACTCCCACATCATTACCGACCACTCTTCTCTTCAGCTTCATCATCAATTGCTCCAGTACACACTGACTGACATAAACTTGTTATGGTGACAGTCCCATTTGTTGCGAGGATGGTACTTGGCTCGCTTGTATGCCGGGTGGAGCCGGCTAGTGATCCGGAAAGGAGCCCCCTGGTTTGACCCACTGTTGGTGGCAAATGCTTATGAATCAGGTGGGGCTCAGGGGCCGACTTCCAGGCGTCTTTCGTGTATACAGCTTTTTGCAAAGCCCTTTGCGGGAGCGCAAAACTAGCAGCCGACCCCGTAACTTTTTGCTTAAACCACCGCCAAAGGCACGCAGAAGGCAGAATCGCATTACATAAATGTAAAATCACATTCAAATAGATAACCGTTACAATAATAATCATTATAATAATCATTATTATAATTATTTATTACAACAATAATTATTATTCAAAAATTAAATAAAACCTTTATATTAAATTTCGCCTAAAAAAATTTGATAATAATGTTTTATAATTATACTTTTTATACGTTACGTATACGAAAATTAAACGATATTAAAAATACTTTATTATATAATTTATTAACAAATTTTAACACGCGAGTAAAAGAATGTAATATAAAAATGAAATATAATGTTTTGCGCTTATATAATATATATATCAAAACTTTAATATCATTTTTTATAAACATAAATTATTTATAATAAAATTTTTTTAAATAGTGTTAATTAAGAAAAGAAAAAATTTCGTAAATGTGTAATAAATCGTAAAGATAAAAATGTAATTAAACGAAAAATAATTAATTAAAATATAATTATTAAACATAATCATTTATAAAAAAAAACTCAATTAATAAAATTTTAATTTAATTCGAAAAACGTTATATTCGAAGTTTAATCGAATTAAAAATCGATTGAATTTTTTTTAATAAAACGTTTATAAAATAATGTTATTACTTTTATAATTATATTATCGTTTATTTTAAAATTTATTCGAGTTTTAATTTAAAAGAAATTCGAATAAAATTATAATAATAATATTATTTTAATTAATTCGTATTATAAAAATTTACGATTTTTATAAACTATAAAATTTTATTAACGTTTATATAATATCGTTTTTATTTTAAATATTAACTCGAATAAACGTCTTATTATTATTAATTAAGACGTGAAAAATTAATTATTCGTTTATTTTAAAGAGCGTTTTATATCGTATTTAAACGAATTAATATATATATTATTCGATAAATTTAATTTTATCATCGATGAAAGTATCATTTAAAGAATTTTATATCGTTTTAATTAATTTTATTAACGAATAAAAAAACAATTAATTAAGGTAATGTTTTTCTTCGTGATAATAAATTTATTATATTAATTAATTAACGAATTAATTAATTAATCTTTTTGAATGAATCGACGACTTATTAACGAATTAATAAACATTTTATTATCCTTATTAATCAAATATTAAAATCCTTAAACGATAAAAAATACGAATAAGCGTTATTGAATATAATATCGTTTATTAATAAAAAGTTTAAACGATCAAAAAGGTGAATTTTATTATCGACCTTTATTATAATAAATTATTTATAATAAATTATTTTTTAAAATTCGATTATTTAAGAAATCTTTATTAATTTTATATAAGATCACGTTTTTTTTTATTGCGATAACTTTAATAAAAACGAATCTCGATTAATTATCATATACGATAAAACGTTAATTTATTATAATGTTAAATTTATTCACATATATTACGATATAAAAGTTTTATTAAAATATTTATCTTCGTATTCGTTTAATTAAAATTTAATTAAAATCTTTTTTTTAATTTTAAAAACGTGAATTAAAAAATATCAAAATATAATTATATTATATTTCGACGAAAAAAAATATAATAATTTTTTAAATTTCGCTTTTAAAACGTAAAAGAGAAAATATAACGCGAATAATCTTTTTCGAAAAAATAATATATATTATTAAAATTAAAATGAAATAAATATTATTAAAAACGATATATACGTTATTAAAATATTAAAAAAATAAATTATTATAAATATTTATATATGTCGTTTATTTTTATATTTTTATTATAATATATCGTTTAAATTTATATCGTTATAAAATATTTATTTCGTTTTTTTTTTTTTATATAATTTTCATTTTTGATAAAATATAAAACGAATTTTATTATAAAGATTATAAAAGTATATATATATATTAAAACGCGAGCTAACTTCTTTTTACGCTCAAATGCGTTTATAATATTAATTAATTCGCGTTTAATATTTAATTCGATATTTAACTTCTCTCATTTATACTCGAAATCATCGTTTTTTCATTATTAAATATAATGAAATTTATAATATTTATTTAATAACTTCTTTTTATATTTTTTAAAACTCTTTTATTATGCGATATAACGTTCAATTTTATATATTTAATAAAATCTTTTATATTAACGTATATCGAGTTATTAATTTTATATTTTCAAATCGTGATTAAAATTATTATAATTTTACGATTATAAGCATAATTAATAAAGCGCTAAAAATTATAATAATCACATTCAATAAATTCAATTTTAAAACGAGAAAAATAAATATTTATAAAAGAATCGCTTAAATTTAATAACGATATAAGAAATTAAATAATCGTAATAATAAAAATAAATATACGATCACATAATTATTATATATCGTTTTCTCTTTCATTTCTCTTTTTACGAATCTTATTCTTTTATTTATTTTTCAAATCACGCTTTTAATTAATGATAACAATAAATTATTTTTTAATAATATTAAATTTATTATAAGCGTATCAATATATCAAATTAAATTGAAACTTTTTTTATGTTTTTAATTTTATAATTCATCGAAGATCGTGTTTAAAATTTAATTAAACTTATTTAAATTAGTTTTTTAAATATTAAAATGCTTTTATTTAATAATAATAAAAGCGTTATATAATGAAATCGCAATAAAAGAGATTTAATAATATAATATATACTTAAACGATATAACATATTTACGAACACGATTATTTTCAATAATTAATAACAAATATAAAATAAACGAATTGTTATCAAATATATATTTTTTGACTTTAATGTTAAATGCGATCTTTTCGCTTTTTTAAAACGATTTCACATTAATTTTATATTATATAAATTTCATCTCTTTATTATTAAAAGAATCGATATCGATAACGTCTTTTTAAACGATAAAAAAATGATATAATTTCGTTTTCGCCTTCGATTAAATTGATTCTTTATTATTTTTCTGCGAATAAAAGTATTAACTTTTTTAAATATTCATAATCTTTAAAATCTTTTATTAACGTTTTCTTTTTTTTTTATTCTTTTCATCATTAATTATTATTTACGAATTATTTAATTAATTATCGAATTGAATTATTATTAATGCTCGCATTTTGATAATAAAATCAAATTAAAAAAAAACGATAAAAGCATAAATTGTTCGATCGCGTAAAAATTAAATTTTTATTAATAAACATTATTTGATTGAATATCGCTTTTTTTAAATTTATAAATCGTTTTTTATTTATTAATAACTTCGACGATAATGTATTATATAAAAACTTAAATAATTAATTCGATAACGACGAATTAAATTATAAAAGATTTAAAAAAAACTCAATCATCAAAAAAAAACGTTATCGCTCAAAAAACTTCGATTCATTAAATTTTAACAATGACGTAATTATTATATAAGATTTTACAATAAATCTTAAATTAAATGTCTTAATAATAAATGTAATAAATACGTTTATTTTTATTATAATTTCATTTCCCTCGACTTAATCGAACAAAAATCGCTTATTATTAAAAATTATAAAAATGTTTACACATTTTTTTCTCATAATTTTTTTTTTAAAATTAAACTTTTTGCGTGATAATATAACGATAACGATATAATTTATAAATGTAATAAAAAAGTCTTTTTATATACTTATATTATATCATTTATTAAACAACTTCAATTTTAATTCGATTAAAAAAATGAAATAATTATTACGACGATTATCTTATCTTTTATATAACTTTAACGATAATTTAAATAAAAAATGGCGAGGTTGATTATTAATCGAGCGCGAGCGATAACGATAGCGATAATAACAACGATAATAACACATAAATCGAGGTTTAAAAAAGCTACACCTACTTTAAATAATTAATAAATTATACACGATCTCAAATTTATTCAATTTTACATTTATATAATGCGATATTCATTTTATTTGTTATAAATAATCGTTATAACAAAATTTTTATAAGACGATTATTAGTTTTACGCTTTCGTAAAAGATTTTGCAAAAATTTATATAATCAAAAGCATACTTATTTACATGTTATTTTCTTAAAATCTTCAATAATCTTCAAAATAAATAAGCTAGTTCGAATAAAGCTTAGTTTATTTTTTATAACATTATTTTTTTATATTAAAATACGAATTATAAATTGCATAAATTGCACGCTAATCGCATTTAAATTGCAATTTATATATAACGATAAAAAATTATCACGATTCGAAAACACGTTTTTATTAAAAATTCTAAATTATATTCACTTCAATTATTCGAATGTTATTTTCATTCGAATCATTTAAATTTTAAATTAAAACGATTAAATTCGTTTTATCTTAATTAATTAAATATCGCGTTAATCGCGTTCGATTTAGCGCTCAAATTACGAAAAATATTTAAATATAAAAAATACTCTTTTTTCTTTTTTCTCTTTATGTTCGTTTTATATAATATATTTAATTTATAATTATTAAATATTATTTCAAATATAATATCATTTAAATTTTCGTTTATAATATTATAAAAGTTTATTTTTATTATCGTTATTTTTTCGATTAATAATATTTTTGATATTTTAATATTTTTAATATTTTCGAAACATTGTTAATAATAACGAACATATTTAAAAGTTTTTTAAACGCCTTTATTAACGCATTTTCAATTCAATTCAATAATTTATTTTTTTAATTTTATAAACATCGAAGAAATCTTAATCGAAAATATCTTATTCAATATTAAATTGATTTTTAAAAATATAAAAAGAATTCAATAAGTCGTTGAAATTAATTTCGAACAAATCTTCGTTTTTTTTTATATTCAATTTATAACATTTAAAAATAATAAAATAAACGAAAATTAAATACGCGTTTTACAATTCAAAATAAATTAAATGCAAATTCAAATTAAACGCGAATAAACGAAATTCGATAAAGTTCGATATCGTTTCGAAAAATTATAAATCATATTCGAACTTTCGAATTTTCGTTTCAAATTATTTTTTATTTTTAATAATCTTAATTTTTTCGAAATTCTTAAACGATTTTCGAAGATTTTTAATTTTAAATTATATAAAAAAGATTTTACTATTTTAAAAGCATTTTTTTATATTTCTAAAATTGAATTTTACGATAATGCGAATTAATATTTTATTAAAATTAAATGTTTCGCTTATATCGTAAAACGTTTAAAAAAAGTTATTAAACGAATTTTTTCTTTTATTGAATTTAATAATAAGATTATTATTCGTATTTTAATTTAATTTTTAAATATATAAAATTAACTTTTAACGATTTCGATCGAAAAGCGATTATTTAATATTATAATTAAAAACTCAAATAAACGAGTCGTTTTTTTTATTAATATTTAATCGATTTCGAAATATATATTTATAATATTGAATTTGATAAAATTAATTAACGTTTCGTTTCTAAAAAAGAATTTTATAGCGAACTTCGATTTTTTTTAATTTTAATTAATGCAAATTCATTTTTCTTTATAAAATCTAAAAAGTTTTATTAACGAATAAATAATAAATAATAATAAATAATCTTTTACGTTTGAAAGAAATTATGTTTTAATATTATTATTATTATATTAATCTTTAATAACGCTTTAATTAATTTTAATATCAATAATAATAACATAATTATAAATTTGTTTATCATCGATTAAATTTTTCGTTTTATTAATTTTCGCGATCTTATTAATAAAGCGAAATGAAAATATCGTCGTGATAATAATTTTTATTTTTACAATAATTGCATAAATTATATTGTCGTTAATTACTTTTTAAAAAAGATCGTTAAAAAATATAAGATTTAATTTCGTTTAGTAAACGCTTTTTTTATAATTTTAAACATTTTCGACTTGAAAAATATATAATCTTTAAATATAATCGCGTTTAAAAACGCATAAAATAAATTTTAATAATATTATTAACATTTTATATTAAACAATCGAAGTTTGATTTTGAAAAACAGTTTATTTATATATATATTTTTAATTTAACTCACATTTTATATTTAATTAAAAATTTATTTAACAATAATGCTAATGTTGAAGTTTTTATTAATTATTTTTATATACGAATTAACAAAATTCTCTTAATTTTATTTAAAATCTTTTAAGATTTTTGAAAATTTAATAATTAATTTACTTAATTTTAATTTTATTTTATTTTATAATAATTTCATTTTAAATATTAAAGCACTTTTAAATATTCGTAATTATTATTATTTTAAGTTTCGATATAATTATAAAATTAAATTAAATAAAAGAATATTACGTTTTAATTCAATTCTTTTCAAAAAAAAATGTTAATTTATCGATCGAAATTCGAGAACGAAGAATCAAGTTTGATAGTTTTTTAAAAGATTTTGTTAAATCTTTCTTAAAAGCTTTCATTTTTAACGCTTTATTCTTTAAAAAAGATTTTTTTTCGAGAAAAAGAAATTTATAACGCAAAATAAAATAACGTCGAATTAAATATTTAAAGAATTTTAAAACGAAATTTTTTAAAGTTATTATTTAAGAATTTAAAAAATCTTTTTATAATCGTATTCAAAAATTATCAACATTAAAGTTTTTAAAAATTCACATAATTAACGTCGCTCTTTTTATTTAAATTATTAAAAAATTTTAAATTTAATTCTTTATAACGAAGATATACGATATCGAAAAAACTTTAAATAAAAAATTTACTTAAATTCTTTCATCATCGTGCTTTTAAAATACTACGATTTTTTCGATATCTTTTTTCGTATAAAAGTCGATAAATTTTTTTTCATCGTTTTAATAATTATAAAATTTCATTAATATTTAATAAAAAATTAAGTTTTAATTTTATATATAATATATTTTAAGATAATTCAAAATATTAAAAAAATATCTCGATAATAATTTTGTTAAAAGATTTATTCGCTTAAATTTTTTTTTAATAACGTTATTTATTTTCTTTACGCGAAAGCTTATACGTTTTTTTTTAATTATATTTTCAACTTCGTTAATAACTCGTTATTGCTTAAAAAAGAAAAAAATAATATTATATTAAAAATTTTAAATTTATATAATAACTTATGTTAAATTAATAATATATATAAAAAAAAAATTATAAAAAGTAATTATAAAAGACGACATTATAAAAAAGATTCGCATTCGTTAAAATTTTAAAAAATCTTAAATCGAATCGAGATTAATGTAAATATAAAAAATATATTAAAAATATGAAATATATCGAATATTATTATAAATATAATATAAATATAAAAAAATGAGATTATGATAATTATAATAAATTATTATTAATAATTTTGTTATAACTTAATCGTGATGTAAGAAAAAGATGCATTTTTTTATTTAAAAATTCGTATTTGTGAGAAGTCGAAGAAGCTAGTATTAAAATAACTTAAACTCTTTAATTTCTTCTTAGTAGAAAGCAGCGTCTATAAAAGGTTTTTATAAATTAATAATTATAATTATAACAAATGTCAAAGAAAAATAAATAAGTTAACGCCTTCGTTGATAATGTTTATTATTATAGCAAAAAACAAATATGTATAAGAAGTTACTTTTTAAGTAAAGAAATTCAGTGAGCGATAATAAACGTTATTAAAGACTTTTAATTTTGAAAGTTTTTTGTATGTTGATTAAACGTAACATAGTTAACATATATAAAACTTTAAGTCGATAAAGTCATATTCTTACGTGATTTATTTTTTTCTCTCTTTTGAATAAACGGGGCTATAATAATAAGAAGCGCTTTTTTAACAATTTTAATAATTTTATTCGTGATCGAAATAAGTGTTTATTTAATCTCGTAATCTTTTATTAAATTTATAACATTTAATAAATCTTTTAACTTATATTAAACGTTGTGTTCGTGATTTTAATTTTTTCATTTTAACAAATATTTAATTTTCTCATTTATAATTCTTTTGCTCATAATTCTTTTTTTTTTAAAATCGTTATTTTTATTATAAACGAGTAACGATTTCGTATTAACCTTTTTTTTATACAAATCTAAATTTATTACGATAATAACGAATTTTAATTAAACGATCGATATTATTAAATAAATTCGCATAATAAACGAAAGTTATAATTAATATGCAAATAAATCGACTTTTGTTAATATTTTAAAAAAATCGATCCTTTATTACGATAATCTTTTATTCGATAAATTTAAAATAAAATATTCATAATATAACTTAAAATAAGCTTCGTTTCTTTTCTTAAAATTAATAATTAAATGTTTAAAATTATATCGAGTTTTTATAAAAATGAAAGCGAATATTATTGCGTTATTCGCTTCTTTTCGCTTAACAAAACGAAGTTTATTAAAAACTTTTTTAAATAAGTTTTTCGCAAACAATATATTTATAACGTCGTTAATTTTAAATTTATAATAAAATTCATTAAGTGTTAAACTCGTGATATTGTTAAATAAATTATTATTAATAATTTGAATATAAAATAAAATCTCATTTCATTTATTATTTAATTTAACAATTAAATAAAAACGTAATATTATTTCTATTATTTAGTTAAAAATGATAAATTATAAACGTTAAAAACTTGATTTGCAATTTACTAAAAACTTTCTTTCAAAAAATTAACATAAATTTTTAATCTTTATCATTAATAATGCTTTTAAATACGTTTTAATTATATTATAATAAGATATATAATACGATCTCGATTTATTGCGTAACAAATCAAATTTTCTTCTTTAACATTAAAAGAATTCTTTTAATAAACTTATAAATAATAATAAATAAATAATTCATTTTTGTTATAATAAAAGATAAAGCGATAATAAAATTCATTATTATGATGTGAAAAGAAATAATTGAAATCGCGACCGAAACGAAAAACTTATAAAATTTACGTTTTTTGATTTAATTAAATTAATAAAAAGAGTAATAAATTATATAAACACGTAAGTTTTTAAACAAATATCAAATAAAAATCGTATAAATTAATTTGTTATAATATTTATGATAATATTTATAATTAAAGAAATTATATGCTTATTTGAACATTTCTTATTTCATTATAAACGAGATACAAAAACGTTATTTATTTTCATCGTTTACATAATAAATAAAATCTTTTTATTATTACGAGCGTACTTTACATTTTTAATAGAATTAACTTTTTTTTAATATCACATTTCTTTAACATTATTCGATTGAATTTAGCGTGATTTGATAGAGACATTTATTCTCATATAAATGCCTTCTTTTTATGTATATATTTTCTTTTCATTTAATTGTCTTATTTAATACACTCATATAATATGACTTTATATTGATTTTGATATTATAATTAAGTCACCTCACTCATTTTATTCGTATTAACTAACGATTTCAAAGAATCGTGTTGATAAAAACTTTATCAAAACATAAAAATTATTAAAATATCGTATTCTTAAGTCAGGTCACCTACGATAACTAAAATTCGAATAATTCGTATTAAGATAACGATTCGTCTCATTAATAATAACGAGTATAAAAAAGATATTAAAACATTCGTTTGATTAGCGAATCGAAAGAAATAATCATATATTATTTTTATATAACTCAAGTTAAGACAATATCGATCATATCGTTTAAAAGATCATCATTAAAGGTATTTAAATCTTTTACGACATTATCATCGAACAAGAAATCACGATTTTATAACTTTTCAAAGTTTTTCTTTTTTATTCCGCATTATCAAGTTTTCTTGCACGAAATCGACGACGATATAATAAATATTTTCTGCATAAATAACGAAATTGAAAAAACGTTATTCAATTAACACATTGTTTTTATGAAAATTTAATAAATGAATAAACGATTAAATAACACCCTTTATTGTTTTTTATGTGCTAAATCAAATTTCTTTGTTATACGAAAATCATTAAACATATCAAATAAGAAATGTTAACACTCTTTTTTGTTATAATATTTTTTAATATTACATTTTTCGAAATATTTAAACCCCTTTTCTTTTTCTTCTCTTTTATTTTTTTTTATCGATAATCTTTATCGAAATGAAAAGAATAAATCACATTTAAGGTCTTTTAAATAAAATTAATAAACGTCGTATTTCAATTATATTTAAAGACCTCGAAGATCTTTCTCAATAACATAAATCAAATTTATAATACATTTTTATTAATAAGCAATTATTACATTGAGCGAAAATTACATTTACGAAGTTTCTTAATATATTGAATCAACTTCGTTTTAAACGAGATAATTTTCGCGAATTTTCATTTCGTTTTTATAAGATTATTATCAATAAAAACGATGTTATAAAGTTTTTACATCAATTTAAGCTTATAACTTAACAATCAAATAACATCGCTCGTAATTAACAAAAGCAAATAACATAATTATAATAAAAAATCAATATAATAAAATTTCAATTATTGATGAAGAATTCAAAAAAAAATTTAAAGAATAAACTTTTTTATAATAAATTCAAAAATCGATTTGTATCAAAAAAGGACAAATCTTTCAAATTATTTAACTCTTTTATTTTTATAAATAAAAAAAATCTTATATGAAACGACTGATTTTTTAAAATGAATCACAAATTTATTATTAATTATAATTGATATTTTATTATTAAGTTTAAGTTAATCTATATCATTTTTAAATTGAAAGAAAAAATTTCAAAACAGATCATAAAACGTCGATTGAGAAATTATTCAAATTCATATTAATTTTATAAAGAAATAATAAATGATTTAATTGATATTTATGAGAATTTTGATTGATAAGATAATGCGAAACGATAATATAACTCACTTCAATAAAATATTATATCTTTCATAAAGTTTTACGTCGATTTCATTCGATTGAGTTAGATTATCGATAAAGATAAAAATAATATGATATGACATTTACGTTTGAAGATTCGTGAAGGTTTATAAAAAAATTGAGACGTATATAAAGATTTCAACGAGTTAATATTTATTAAAAAGTATTTATGAAAATTGAATAATATTTAACGTGCTAAATATGAAAAAAAGTTTAAAACATTTACATTTAAGATTGTATTCTCAATAAGAAAATTAATTATTTTAATAACGAGAATCATTCGCATTATAATAACATTTATAAAATTTATTATATCGATCTCATTTATTAAAATTAAAGTCGAAGTCGATGTTAAAAAACTTATATGTTATAATTGCAATTAAGTTGAACACATTAAGCGTAATTATTTTTAATTAAATAAAAAAGTTACTTAAATGTATATTATAAAAATAAATAATAATAATAATAATAACTTAAAAGACTCTTCGAATAATTCGAAAAAAGATTAATTTTTTTCAAAATCACGATAAGAGGTAATATGAACGTGTGTTTAATGAATATTTTAAATAATCTTTTAATATGACGTTTTTTTCGAATAAAAATTACATTATTATCACAAAATTGATAAATAACATTTTCGAATTTTTTTATAAATTGCGAATGTATCGAAGTTTATATCGTTATTAATGAAATTATCGTATTTAAAATATATAAACGTTTATAAATCGAATCTTATTCTCTTTTTAAATCAAAATTATTATGAAATTATGATAAACGATTATTCGAACAATTTATCATTTATTGTCTTTTATTTATTTTGAATATATATAATTATAAAAAAGAATCTTATTTTATTTTTATCGCTTCGTTAAAATAATACGATTTAATTTTCGAAAAGTTATAAATGAATAAATATAAAGTCGTATTCGATATGTTAAAAGATAAGATATTATTTATATTTAAACGATGTGAACATAATAATAATAAAATATTAACATTTAAAAATTTATCGTTTTTATTAAAAACATCATTTATTGTTATTATACGACTTTTTAAATTTATTATCAAAAATGAATCGAATAAAAATAACTTCGATATGAATTATTTTAAAGAAACTTCAAATAAAAAAAAATCGATATTAACATTTAGGGCATTTAAAAAAAAGATGATCAAAAAGTTCGATCTCATTGATATTGTTGAAATTAATACATCGATTTATTATTATTTGACTCGAAATAAAAAAAATAAGCTTTTTTTTTTAACAATAAATGAGATTTACGATATTTTTAATGAATTTTTCGAAATTATATCACAATTACAACGAGATAATCGAATATTGATTAATAAATTATATTTATGCGACTTCGAAATCAAATATAAAAGATGTTATGAATTATATATATCGAAAAACGCTTAAATTAATAATGTTGAAATTCTCACTTCTCAAAAAATTCTTAATAAACTCTTTATAAATTATCATAATTACGCAAATGTTTTTGATAAATTATAAGCGAATATATTATTTTCACATTGTTTTTATGATTATAAATTGAAATTCGTTGAAAAAGTAAATAAAAATGCATTATTTAAAAATCGAATTTATTTATTATCAGATCATAAACTCGAATAAGTTAAAAAGTATTTAAACGAACATCTAAAAAAAGGATTTATCGTATCTAATTATATTTTATTCGTTTTATTTGTTTTATTTGTTGAGAAATTAAATGAAAATTTACGATTTTGTGTGAATTATCGAAAGCTAAACGTTATCATCAAAAGAAATCGATATTTTATTTCATTAATAAATAAGATTTTGATAAAAATATAAGGTTATAAATATTTTATACGATTTAACATTATCGTTATTTTTAATAAATTTCGAATGCATTTAGATAATGAGAACTTTATTACATTTATCATATTTTTTAAAATATACAAATATCGAATATTCTCATTTGAATTGATAAATGATTTTGTTATTTATTAACAATATATAAACGATATTTTTTTCGAATATCTGAATGACTTTTGTTAAGCATATTTAAATAATATTCTTATTTACAATAAAATTAAAAAGAAACACGTTTAATATGTTCGATTAATTCTTTAAAAATTACGAGAGATTGACTTATAAATAAACATTTTCAAATGCGAATTTCATATATAAAAGATCAAATTTCTAAGTTTTTTCATATCTATTAATGAATTACGAATAAATTTGATTAAGATATAAATCGTCGTCGATTAAATATAACTTACGAATTTAAAGCAAATATAAATCTTTATCGACTTTTATAATTTTTATAGAAGGTTTATAAAAGACTTCTCGAAAATAATTAAATTGATGATTCGTTTTATAAGAAAAGATGTCATCTACGAATAATTATTCGTTTATTAAAAAACCTTTATTCAATTAAAAATCAACGTTACATAAATTCTTATTTTGCGATATTTCGATAAATTCAAAAAGGCAATTTTGAAAACGAATTTTTTCGATTATGTTAACGAAGAAATATTATCATAATATGATAATAAGAAAGTATTATATTCAATAATCTTTTATAACAAAAATCTAATTTTGATCGAATGCAATTATCAAATTTACGATAAGAAATTATTCGTCATTATTCGATATTTAAAACATTAACGATTTAAATTAAAATGTATCGATATTTCGATCAAGATATTTATAAATTATAAAAATCTTATATATTTTACTAAGAGACGTGATTTGAGTTATCGTCAAATTAAATATCTCGACATATTATTCGAATATAACATTAAAATCATTTATCGTTCGAGATTACAAAATTTTAAAATTAATATTCTCACTCGTATAATTAAATGCAAATTTATCGATTTTATAAATGAACGACTTAAATAATAACATTAAATCATTTTTATATTGAATCGTTTAAATCTTAATAATATCGAGTTCGAGATTAATGTTATTAATAATCTTTTCTTTTATAAAGTGTTCGAAGTAAACAAAATCGATAACGAATACAATAAAATACGCGAGGCAATCATTAATGATAAAAAGAAATTGAGAGATATCATATTCAATAAATGCATTATCGTGAACGATATTTTTTATTATAAAAATCGTTTATAAATATTTGAGTCAATGTATATCGCTATTATTCAAAAAATACACGATTAATTTATATATAATCATTTAAAAGTCGCTTATATATATAAATTATTTAAACGAGAATATTATTAAAAGAATATAAAAATAATAATCGTCATATATATTAACAATTGTTACATTTGTAGAAAAATCAAAACTCTTAAACATCGTAAATATGATTTATTATAATCACTCTCAATTTCACAAAAACGTTAATAAAACATTTTTATGAATTTCATCGTCGATTTATTATTATTAAAAGATTATAACGTTATATAAATTATAATAAATC
>WOGZ01000381.1:0-29124 GCA_009733775.1 Alectoria sarmentosa
CGCCTTCGTTTGTTTTTAAATATTATGAATTTAATTCATGGGCCCTGACTTGTATAAATATAATATAATTATCGTATTTTATATTTTCGTAATAAATATTATTTTTCTTTTAATATATAATTTATCGTTTTTAATATTATTATTCAATTTTTAATTATATTTCTCGTTATTATTATTCGTATTATTATTATTATTTTTATTTATAAAGTATATAATAGTTTTTAACGTTTAAACATTTTTATTCTTTTATAACTCGTTTTATTTACGTTAACTTTTCTATCGTTATAAAAAATTTCTTTCGAAATTTAAAAATTTAATAACAATATTAAAATTATATTTAATTTATTACTTTATATTAAAAATTTACTTTATAACGTCTGAGGACTGAGGCAAACCTGACTGGGCCTCAGATGCTTGTGAAGCCCCTCGGGTTGTCCAGTATGATTTTATCAATCAACCAATCAATCAATCAGTAGCAATTATCTTTCTCCAACTTGTTCCCATCCCCTGCTTTATTTATCATCCCCCACAAGCCCATCGACAGTCATCCACTGGGCGTCAATATCTTTTCAAGCTACAATGGTCACCCAGGCCAAGTACCTTACTGGCGATAAAGAGGGTATCGAGGAGTTCATTAGCAGATTCGATGTAAGTCTATAAAATGACCTTGCCTCTATATTTTTACTCCGGCCTATGAGAATATCACTGCCGTTCACTTATGGGATGACAGGTCTTCCTCTTTGACTGCGATGGTGTGTGCTCTCCCACTATTTTGTCATACCTTGACACATCATGGCAGCCTAAACTCAACGGATATTGAGCGACGAAGCTGAAGGTGTAGAAGGATAGGCGTCTTATGGTCCGGAGAGCACCTGTTTGAAGGCACAGTAGAGACTCTTGAGCTGCTGCGCAATAAAGGTTCATTCTGCTGCTAGGCGTCGCCGTCTAAGCGATCAAGTTGACCATTGCAAAGGCAAGCAAGTCGTCTTTGTCACGAACAACAGCACGAAGTCTCGCGCCGACTATAAGCAAAAGCTAACGAGCATGGGGATCCCGGCTACCGTTGTACGTTTCCCTTTCGAGCCTCCCATGCTCCTTTGCTCAAGTGAAGATGACTAGGATGAAGTTTTTGGCTCTTCCTATAGCGCTGCAATCTACATCTCACGCATCCTTCCATTACCTGCGAACAAGAAAACTGTCTTCGTTCTTGGCGAAGCTGGCATTGAGACCGAGCTTGACAGCGAGAAGGTTCCCCACATTGGCGGCACAGACCCCTCTCTAGCTCGGCTAATAGAGAAAGGCGATTATGCCGGTATTGCGTCTGGGACGTCGCTGGACCCTTCTGTCGGTGTGGTATTGTGCGGTCTTGATTTTCACCTTAATTATCTGAAGCTCAGCCTGGCCTTTCACTATCTCCGCCACGGCGCCGTATTCCTTGCTACAAACCTCGACACAACGTTACCTTCTTCGTCCACTCTGTTTCCCGGTGCAGGTGCCTGCTCAGCACCATTGGTGGCTATGCTGGGAGGCAAACAGCCAACAAGTTTGGGCAAGCCAAGCCAAGCCATGATGGATGCCATTGAGGGCAAATTTCGATTCGACAGGCAAAGGGCGTGCATGATAGGGGATCGGCTGGACACTGATATCCAGTTTGGGATTGAAGGAGGATTGGGGGGAACGTTGTGTGTGCTTACAGGCGTTACAAGGGGAAAGCAGGACTGGGAGGACGGGAAGACTGTACCTACCGCTTGGGTAGATAAATTAGGAGATTTAAGGGAGGGTGCCTGAAGGTGCTCGTGTTGGTGAAAGCCTCGGTGGAGATACAGACACCGGGCATTTTGGAGACGCGAATGTTGTGTCCTTCAGATTCTATGGATGTATACTTGGGTCTACATAGATATTATTGTTACCTGCCCACAACAAGGTGCCGGGCTAAAATTACACATCCATGCTATTCACCAAAGGAGCCTTTGTTTCATGCGTACGATTGCGAAACGCCTCGCTTCTTTCCAATCAATGAAATATTGCTATCTGGTCTCACCTCTTACTCACAGCTTCACGGGCCGTCAGTCTTTCCTTCCCTGGCGAATCTCGGCCACATATACATTCAGCTCTCAATTTCCATGCTGCCTGCAGCCAATCCCTGACATGAATGAATGTCCGCTATAACATCCGCGAAGACTCTACTTAGCTGGAAGGCCACCTTTCCCCTGTCCCATTCGCCTCTGGTTCTCCAGATTTCATTCATCAATGCAGAGTAGACCTGCTCCAGTTGTTCAATACTGCAGCCACTCGTCTGGGCAACAACATTGTGAAGCAGATTGGCGCTGAGCGCTTGGTCAACAATCAGTTGGGGCTGAAGAGTAGCGAGAGCTCTAGAGACACCAGGAACGGGGTCGTTGAGGATGGAGTTGATGTCTGTCCTATCGCGTTGAAACAATGGCACCGCCGGCGTTTGTGACAAGCGCTCCGGTTGAGAAAGCTGACCTTGGGAGCTGGAATGGTCGCTAGGGTTGCTGTTGGGAAGGGCAGATGATTGGGAAGCTAGAATTGTTAGCCGATCAGACTTATGCAGCAAACGCTACGTTTGAAATGGACAAAAGCCTTCGCGTACCTTGGGTGTTCCCTCGAGTGTCAGGAAGCTGAGAGTTCGCTTCCGCTGTGTCGGGAAAAGCGGAGAAATCGGGTCCTTCAATCTTACCTGTTGTGCTTTGGGTATTCTTGTCGGCAGATGATCCTGTGTTCCTCTTATCTGACGAGGTGGTAGATGCATAGTTTGTATAGTCGGCCAAGTTAGAGCCTTCAGCTAAGGGCGTAATAAGACTTCTCTGAGAGAGGCTTCCAGGTATTGATCTGCGCTGGTCAATAGAAGCAGGGCCTCCAGTATAGGAACCCAGAGGGCGAGTCTGAGCAGAAGGTCCAAAGGAGCTGTCCTGAGTCCCTCTTCCGGTAGATGGTGCATCTTCACTGGGAGATGTGCGCAGGTTGCCCTCGTCTCGAGAAGGTATGGAAGTGCCGTTACTCTGATGATGTCCGTGCAGATTGCTAAGATCAGAGAGTCCGGCAGACAAGCCGTTCGTAAGTGTACTAGGCTGCGATGGATTAGAGGGTGTTGTCGGATGATGCGTGAGACCGTTCATGAGAGGCTGTCCGAGCACGATCGGACCAACTGACTGGTCCGTCGCTGATGCACCAATGTCACCCGGTGGCACGTTTGACGGAATGATAACCAGCTCCCGCCCTTCTGCCACGGCAATTCGCTTGGCCTTTTCCACCATTTCTCGTTCTCGTTTGGTCTCTCGGGCGTAGACATTTTCAAGCTCGGCTGCTAGCCATGGTTCTTGTACTGCAATATTCTCCATGTCCACCTCGACATTAGCCTGGAGCTCATTTGCCTTGATGAGCCGGTCCTGATCGTCGATCGCCTTGGCGTCTTTGGCCAACTTCTTGATGTCTGACGCAAAATCTTTAGGCCTCTTGTAGTAACCGTTTGACAAACGCTTTTCAATGGTGACAATCTCCATGTTGTAAAAGAATTTGCCTGATGCTTGATTATTTAATCCAGGTTCGCCGTGATCATCTGTGGCTTTCTCAAAGGGCCGCGATGGGTCTGGTTGCCGCTCCTCTGGCGGCAAGTCTGTGGTGATAATGTTTGGGTCTTCCTCTTCATATAAATATCTTATCTGGTTTTCGTCAATCACCCCAGTCCTGAACTTCTTGTACCTTAACTTGATCTGGTCCATAATTGGCTGTATACGGAGTTTCAACAGGTTGAGATGTAGCCTATCTTTTTTCTTCTGCGCCTTCTGCTCCGCTTTGGTAGGAACTGGCGGCTCCTTGAGTGGTTCAGGGGGGGCGGGCATGAGGACCTCGAATCTCCTCTTCTTCCGATTCGCAGGCTCTGGAAAATCAGCCGGAGAGACGTTGAGTTGATCTATGACAGCAGTGAAGAATTCGTGGCGGGATGGCTGAAGGCATATGAGCAAAAGAATTACACAGTCTGGTTCACCAAGGCTTACCATTAACGGTCTCGGTATATCGTATTGGTTTTTTCTTGAGAAATAAAATAGATCCTTGATCATGTCCCGATCAAGGTCCCGCTCATCAGACTCTACAATTCCAAGAAGCAAAATTGGGTCTGTGGGAGCTAACGTCCGTAAGAGACTAAGGAATGTCGAGATGACGGGGTTTCCCATTGTTCCGTACCAGGTGTCCACGTTAGGAATGTAGATGACACTTGGCTTATGTCGTCGGACTTCGTCAAAAAGCTGCACGACGGCAGCTTCCGGTGACTATGGCACTGTTAGCTCGAGGATCACAGCCGGAGCAAGCCCATCATACCCTTGTCGAGTCGCTCAATAGCGTTGGAAGATCAAATGATTGCACATGCAGGCCTTCGAAATGGTTCAAAAGAGCTCCAGCAAGGTACTGTTGTCCCATGCCAGGTGCGCCTTTAATAAGGAGCCTCGGCCGAAATACACGAGAGCGCTCGAATTCTAGTCACGGTTCAGTACTAATATTTGCCGGGTGGGGAAAGGAGGGGACGGTCGTGAAATACCTTGCTGCATGTGTTCCGCCGCCATACCTCGGTCGTCTTCCGCATCTTCAAATTCGGCTTCTTGCAGGGCTGTTAACCGCTTTTTCTGGGGTAGGATCTCAGCGACGAGACTCTCAATATCGGCCAGTGGATCGCGCAGTAGAGGCTCGATCTGCTCGGGCAAAGGTGCCGCGCCAGACGACGCGGATCTTTCGGACGATGGGACCATCTTTTTCACAGAGATCATGAAATCTTTGGCTGTGACATTGATTGTCTCAGGCCTGATCTGGAGTTTCTCGTTGGATTTGTAGATCTGCGGATACCGTCTCTGTACGGCGTTCAGGGTTGCTTCTGTACACAGTGCACGAAGATCAGCTCCGCCGTATCCCTTGGTCAAATTTGCAATCTCATTTTTGAAAGTAGAAGTCAATGGAGGATCCCAGCCTTTTGTATGGATGTCGATTATGCTTCGTCGGGCTTCCATGTTCGGCAAAGGGAAATAGAATTCCCTGTCGAATCGACCGGGTCGACGGAGAGCAGGATCAATTGAATCGGGGCGATTGGTAGCTCCAATGACGATGACTTGGCCCCGACCGTCCATACCATCCATGAGGGCCAGCAAGGTCGAGACTATTGAAGCGTGAATTTGCTCCTGCTTGCTGGATCTAACAGGTGCAAGGCCTTCGTAGTTGTCAGTAAGAGACAAACGATACATCATGTGCAGCGCTGCTTACCGTCAATCTCATCGAAGAAGATGATACTTGGCTGGTTTTTACGTGCTTCTTCAAATAAGAGTCTAAGCTGACGTTCTGCCTCGCCTACCCATTTGCTCAAAGCATCTGCGCCTTTACGCATATAGAACGTTACTTTTCGTCCTTGGGAGCTGACACTGTTGGCAAGGGCTCTTGCCAACAATGTTTTACCGGTCCCAGGTGGTCCATGAAACAGCACACCTCGAGGAGGCGTGACGTGGAACCGTTGAAAAACCTCCGGATAGAGCAGAGGTAGAGCGACCATCTCCTTCAGCTGGTCTATGTGGCCTTGTAGACCACCAACGGCATCGAAGTTGATATTCTGATCGACTCCTAGAGGATCCGCATCCGCCAGGGCTTGTTTTTCCTTGATTCTTCCAAGGTTGGCAGGAGTCCCAGAAGGGCCTTGAAGAGGATCAGCACCGTGTAGTTGACCAGGAGGCGGAGGAAAAAGGCTCAAGCCGGTGGGGTGTGCTGTGGTCGGCGTCATACCAATCGCTCCTCCAATGCCAGCAGGTCGGGCACGCTGTGCGGTCTCGTCATCGCTGCTATCAGAATCCGCACCAGCAACAGCGCCAACGCCTCCTGGGCCACCAAATACCGGAGGGGGACCACCTGCGCCACCAAACGGGCCGTACGTCGAGAAAAGACTTCTCTGCCACGTTCCACCTGCGCCACCACGTCTTCGAGATGGAGTCGTTGCCGATGGTTCCCCATCATCGTCTAACGTCAAAGCAAGGTCCGGCCGCAGGATACGATAATCTACAGGCTTTCGCTGTCGTGTCTTGGGTTTCTCGTCATAGAGGATGCCCGCTGTTCTAGCAGCTCGACGAGAACGGCTTCCTCGAAGCTCATCCAACTCCTCGGCGAGCTCTTCGGCAACTTCACTGTCGTGCTCTTCTGAAACCCGTTGACTGCGAGAATTGATCTTTCGACGTTTCGGACCTCTCCGACCAGGACTACTGTCGTCTTCGTCCTGCTGCCTAATAGCCTTACGTGGAGAGCCTGACAAAGCTTCCGAGTCTGATACATCTTCTTCACCGCCTTCCTCGACTCCAGGCTCAAAGTCACTGCTTTCTTGCTGACCGCTTCTCTGGGAGCTTCGAGTTTTGCGCTTACCAAGGGTTGATCGTACAACATGGCGTGTCGATCGACCACCTGGACGGCTTGTTGCTTCGTCGGCGCTATTTGCTGTGCGCTTGCTTTCACGTCGCCTCAGAGTCCGGCCAGGTTTACTTATTGGGTCTTCATCGTCGTCTTCATCCTGCGCGCCATCGTCTCCAGACTCTGGAATGACAGCAACTTTGTCGTCGGCTTGGATTATGTCTATTTCTTCTTGCCTCGACGTTTTGGTCGCTGCTGTCGAGTACGCCTGAGGTTCTACGTCCTCGTTACCCAAATCTTCTCGACTGGCAGCGATTTCAAGTCGGTATCCTTCCTCCTGGAGCTCATCGGTATCTAATTGCTCTTTCGTCCTTACTGAGCTCTCTTCGTCTTCTTCGTACACGATGCTGGCTGGCATTTTTTTGACACCTTTGCCACCTTTTGTAGGCCTCACTGTAGGAGGGCTTCGCGTTCCAGGACGTACGACATCGACATGATGGCCCGAATTTGTTAGAGCCACAACCGCTTCTGTCTCGTCCTGCGCAATGCGACTGCTTTTCCGTGTCGCTGAAGTCTGCATATGAGACGAGGTAGGTCTCGAGGCTCCGATGCTACCGCTACGAGCTCTAGTGCTTCTTCTGGGTTTTGCAGCATTTTGCTGGGGCGTAGTCCTGAGCTTTATTACCAATGAACGTTTGCCTCTTTTCTTCTTTGACGTGCCCTCCTCATCTTCGAACTTAGTCTCACGTTCCCCTTCCACAAAGTCTTCACTGTCACTCTCTTCGTATATCGGCTTTTTCTTGGCCGCTAGTCGCCTCGGCCGTCCACTCAGTCCCATCTCTACCTCTGCGTCTTCAATCTCATCTTCTGCAGACAGCCCACCACTCAACTCACTCTCTTCGATTACATCATCGTCATCAGAGTCATCGCCACTGTAGTTTCTACGCCGCTTTTTCCGCGAAGAGCTATGTTGGTGGGGTTTAGACGATCTTGACTTGAGCGGTTTCGAGGCCGATGTACCGTAGGTTTCGTCCTCAGAATCAGATTTGGTAGGGTCGAATTCGCCTTTCCGCTTGTTTCGCAGCGGCATTATATGATAGACCCGGCGATGAGCCGCTCAGGTCTGGACTAGATACCCTGTTTCTAGTTTGTGCTACCTGTAACAGGACTTTTAGGAGAAGTCTTGATATCGCGGGGAGAGGTTTCGCATCGCGTCCTCGTCGAGAGGCGACTACTCAACCGGAATACTCTGTCTCGAGCTATTAGAAGTACATATCAACTAAAATCATGGATGAGTACAATGAGCGAGTGTGATTCTTGGAGGCGGATTGGGTTGCGAAGAAAGTTGGACTTTGAGATTCAGATGGTAGACTGGTAGAGGCTACAGATGTTCTTAGCGCTTACCCACAGCGATCCAGTGCTCGAGGAGATGATTGTTTGTTGGCAAAGGCTGAGAAAGTAGGTACCTAGATGTAGTAGAATGCCAAGCCGCTTGTCTAAGAAAGCACGCTAAGACATTTTCACCAAAATCTCACTCCCTTCGATGCGCAATTGAGCCACGCCTGTCCAAATCTCCCACCGCAATTTTGGTCTACCATGCTACTGGTCTTGCAAGCCCCCGCGCGCTGGAGACCAGAGAGGACAAATACTTGAGAAACTGTCGAAGCTTTCCATCTTTCCTAGAGAAGTCAATATCAAAGAGCCATCAAGCACATGAATAATGTGAGCATGCTCGCGGTCGACTAAGTAGCTGACGCAAAGGTACTAGTACGCGCGGCTGAGAAGCTTAATGGCGATAAAGTGCATGGCATTGTCTGACACCGGGGGGGAAAAAAATGATGGCGCCAGTAGAGTACACTAGGCGTGAGCTTGGCGTATGTACAGTATAAGTATGTTCTCAACAGCTGGTATTCGTTTCATTCTTACACACGGTCCCGTTCAATGTGTATCCATTCTTTTGGGCCGGCCTGATAAGCATCCATACTACCGACTCTCATACGGAGGTTGCCTGGACAACGCGTTTGAATTACACCTGTTTCGAGGGCAATCTTGAGGTCCATCGCCCCTATCAGGCCTCATGAAAGTCCCTAAAGTCCAATACATGCGCTCTCCAAGAATTAGTTCAAGAGTTCCCCCTATAGGGTCCACATCCGAAGCAGAGGTTAGAGCTCTACTAGCGCTGTCCAGGACTTTGGGTGCAGAACCCTATATTTTACTGACGTTTTGGAATTGGTCTCCGACGATTGTCCATTCCTCTACCGACGGCAATGCCAGAACCAACAATAGAATATGGTTTTCCAAGAAGTTCTTTCGATCCCTCCACACTTCCTGATTTCGATACCGAGTTCATTGACAAAGCAGACATCGATGAATTTGCCAAGGCCTTGAACGCGCCGGAGACCTCCCCTGTGATAGCACTCAATGACTGGAGACCAATACATCAAAGAGTAAAGCGGAAAAGAGCTAGACCGCGTAAAAAGCCCCGCAGAACTACAGACGAGACAAGAGAAGGCTTTGTTTACAGTATACTCAAGTGGCCCTTGTTGCTAGTGGTCTCCGGCTGGATACTTTTTCTTACCTGCTCCTACCTTATTACGCGCCTCTATATCTACGGCTACGAGCGCATGGTGACCTGGAGAGGTCAGCGACAGAAGTTACGGCGTAATCTCCGATCGAAGACCAACTATCAGGACTGGCGGATCGCAGCCCAGGAACTTGATGATCATCTGGGGAACGAGCAGTGGAAACAGACGGACGATTACGCATACTATGATCACACGACAGTCACTAAGGTCAAGGAACAGCTCAACGCAGGTAGGACCCTGGCAAAATCCCAAGAATCGATAAACGATAGGTCGTCCAAGGAAGCTGTCCACAAGCTAAGAAGTCTTGTCGAGGCTTGCGTCAAGAACAATTTCGTGGGCGTGGAGAACTCGAGGCTCTATAGCGAGACGTATTATGGCACGAAGCGTCTGGCCCAAGCGTTTATCGATGAATTGCATTCTTCCCTGCTATATCTCCTTCAGTCATCTCAGCTAAGCCAGTCAGAGAAATATTCGCTTGCAAAACATCTCCACGCCAACTTTGGCCGGACAGCCTTCTGTCTTTCCGGAGGGGCGTCGTTCGCATGGTATCACTTCGGAGTGACAAGGGCTCTTCTCGATGCCTCGCTACTTCCGGATGTCATAACAGGGACTTCAGGTGGAGCTTTAGTTGCAGCATTAATCGCTACTCGGACAGATAAAGAGTTGCAGTCGCTGCTAGTTCCTGCTCTAGCATATCATATCAATGCTTGTGAAGACACCTTTCTCACCTGGGCTCCTCGTTGGTGGCGCACTGGTGCGAGATTCGACTCTCTTGGTAAGTTCATATTTCCAATTTTGGACCAGATCTTGAACCTTGAGACATGTTTTGAGAGTATCTACTCTATGGACATGTTCTGAGGCTCAACATACCTCATTTAACAGGCAGCGCTGACTCCGAAACCGTACTCAAGAGTGGGCTCGGCATTGCAGTTGGTGGGCACGCGGTAGTACGACCTTCCGGGAAGCTTACGAGCGTACTGGCCGCATCCTGAACGTGTCCTGCGTTCCATCCGACCCGTATTCACCTACAATTCTTACTAATTATCTCACGGCCCCGGACTGCGTTATATGGTCCGCTGTGCTCGCTTCTGCAGCGGTCCCTGGAATTCTCAACCCTGTTGTGCTGATGATGAAGAAACCTAATGGGACCTTGACACCCTATTCCTTCGGGCATAAATGGAAGGATGGAAGGTACGTAAGCCGCATCGCTACACATTCGTGTGGACTAACATCCTTTAGTCTTCGCACTGACATACCTCTCAAAGCCCTGAATCTTCATTTCGGTGTCAATTTCTCCATAGTCTCTCAAGTCAACCCGCACATAAACCTATTTTTCTTCTCCTCTCGAGGGGCGGTCGGCCGACCAGGTATGTACGATTTGGTAATCTCTTTCCGAAAGATAGCACAACTTGCACTTCATTTCCCAGCAATATCGCATGACTTGAAACATCGGCGTAAAGAGAGCAATATATGCTTACTCCAAAAACGTCTACAGTCACTCACCGCAGAGGGCGTGGCTGGCGAGGTGGTTATCTTGGTAGCGCCGTAGAGACATACCTGTACGTATTCTTGCAAGGGGCCCCAGCTGTCCATCAACTATATCAGACTGCTGACTCCGAAATCTTAATCAGGAAACTGGAGCTCCAGAAGTTCATCAAGATTTCCAAACATCTTGAGCTTCTACCTCGGCCCCTGGGCCAGGATTGGTCAGGGATATGGTTACAGCAATTCAGTGGTACCATCACTATTTGGCCGAGAAGTCGAATCAGTGATTTGTGGTACATTTTGTCGGATCCGACAGCTGAACGGCTGGCCAGGATGCTTCTAGTAGGCCAGCAATCTACTTTTCCGAAGCTTCTCTTCATTGAGAATCGTATGAAAATTGAAAGACTTGTTGAGGAAGGTCTCTTACTCGGAGGCTCTGGTAAGGCGGACATGGAGAGCATGGCTACAAGAGATCGAGAGAGCATGCACATGCATGGTCAGGCGATGAGGACTGCAGAGACGTCGACCGAGGATGAAGATGAGCGATCACACCCGGCAAAGGAAGATAGAAGAGCCAGCGTGATTCAAGAGCTGAAACGGCAGGGCAGCGTATTTTATGATGACTCTGAGATGGATGGGGAAGATACCGGCGTGAGTGAGGATGAAGTAGCAGTTGCGCTTGAAAACGGACATGACGAAGAGGAATAATTGTGTCGAAACTATTCAGGCACTAGGGCGGCATCCCTCTCGTTGATGTGTGGCTTAAACTGAGCAAGAAAATTGTCAGTGGATCGAAGACACAGAGTATGTACGTCCTTGGTTACACCCATGAACTATTCCAACCACCACCAATGGCCGGTAGCGCTCCTTGCACGCCGCCAGTGAAGCTCTTTGCTTCAATGATTATTGCTTGTCCCTGAACCATGTTGAAGCTAAACGCAATCACATTCAATATCATGAATTTCAGTTTCTGGCGTACAATACTTTTGGTGTAGCTGAGACGCGTTGCAATGTCCAGCATCACAACTTCAATCGCAGCTATCTGGACAATTTAGAAGTTGGTACACGCGGAAGAGCCAAAGAGCAAGTCCAGCATTGCATTACCTTACATGAATTGTGCCTTTCTTGATTTCCTTTCCCATGGTTTGCCTTCGTGACAGCCCTCTATCATCGTTAATAATATGCTGTCATGATCCATCCCGAGTGAAAATGAACCCGCTAAATGAACAATCGCTCCAAACTAGGTTTTACAGTATTGGTACAAGTTGGCTGTCAACAGGGGCACAGTTCTCATGACATTACTTGTTGCATATCCGATTCGTCCGGTCCTTTCTCCTCGTCTGTTGCGTTATGCAAGGCTTCCGCCCGTTTGACCGTTTCAACATCAAGATCAGTCACGTACGATTCGCCATCCCCGAAACGCATACGGACCTCGAAGTCGTTGTCGAGCATCATGTCGTCCTTCCAGAGGCGACGCGACCCATCATACACACACAAGACTCTTTTCTTCATCTTCATCTGGTCTTTGGCGCAACCCCATGAGACAGGGTAGTGCTTTCTCCTTCTCCGCCCCTTGCCAACCAAGGGAACACCTCCTTTGGAAGCTGTCATACCGCGACCCTTCCCGTGCGATGACATGCGGCCAGACTTTGTGATGGAATTGCCACCCCCAGCGTGTCCGACACCCTGGGGATGCGCTGATTGTCAACATGAATTGTTTCGTCGGGAGGCAATTTCTCCTTTGCCGGAGCGAGTGCTCAATCTACCCGGCCATGCCTGATTGTCTTCGCTGGACTCGTCTTTGTAGTCGTCGTCATTATCATCGCCTTCCTCATCATCGAAGGTTGCTGCATTGAGGTTGAAGTCGGTTTCAGCGGAAATCATGTGGCGGTCCATTGTGTCGCGGACTGCTTCATCATTGGCTACACCACCGAGGTGCTGCTCGTTGATGGCCTCACTGGGTTCCTCCTGCTGCACCACGCGAAGGACACAGTCGTCCAAATGCTCATAGAATTCTTGCGCGTTCTTAAACGTTGCGGAGCACGTGGAACACTTGCCAGTCGCGTCAACGGCTTGCGTTGACATCTTCTTGTTCGTGGAAGAATTTGTACTCTTCTTGCGGCTGTTTGGTGGCGTCTGTTCCACGCCATGGACAGAGGTAAGGTGGCGCTTGAAGACGTCTGCACGATTAAAACTTTTCTCCGACGCTGAGCCGGATCCTGGGCAGAATCCACAGACCATGTTCCCCTTGTAGTGAGTAAGGGTGTGACGATTCTTGTCGTATTTGCGAGCGAAGCCTTTTTGGTGATAAGCGCAGGTAGCGATGGGGCATTTCTCAGGTCTCTCCGATTGATGGGTAAGCATATGCGCTTTCAGATCCTTGAATGGTCTACCGCAGTCCGGATGCGGGCAGCGAGTCCTCTCTTTGCCATCGTCATCGAAACCATAGCCATTGGATCCTGGACTGTCCAAGGAGTTGCGAGAAAGACTTGACGCGATTGAAAATCTCCGTGCGTCCAAGCTTTGCGGGTACGGCTGGTAAGAAGCGGTGCGGAGGTAGGGCGACGTAGTGCCACTTCGGATCCTGGCAGATCCAGGCCGATTCGAGTCTTGACTAGACGTCTCCGACGCAGCTGGGGACGGCGGCTGAAATGTTTGCGATGGCAGATGATGGAATGCGTGAACAGTAGCGGGATAAGTTGTGATGGTAGTGTCATGAGCAATAGGTGTGTCGAATTGTTGTATGAGGGATGGATCTGTAAGGATCAGAAGAATCAGCTTTGAGCGGCCGAGGTTGAAGTAGAGGAAAAGAAGAGCGAGTGGCATTGCTTGAAATTCTTTTGAAACAAAGGAAAGGGAGACAGCAAGGAAAACCGACAAGATAACTCAAGCGGAGCAACAAATCTGCCGCTACTTTGACCAAAGAAAGGACTTTGAGGTTGACCATAATGAGCTTGATGCCGAGAGATTGGAGGTGGGGTTGACCGATTGTACGGTTGGCAACGTTCTGGAGACTCCTGCGGGCTTTTTGGTGGTTTCTCATTATCCAAAGAAATGATTGGATCTCCGAGAAAAACCTGGTCTCCTAAACCGTGTGGCGAGGTCGCACGAGATGGAAAGCGAGATGCGGCAGACGCTGGCGTCAGAGGGGATCTGAACGAGCTCTTCCTTTGAGGAGGCGAGGTGGTCTGATGCTTGCGTGTGAACGACGTCGGCGAGGCTGCTCCGGACACTGCGGAAACCGGGGAATTCAACTGCAAGGGTTTCTGGAGATTGCTATTGGCTTCTTCGAGGATCGAATCGATGGTAATCTCTTTGGTACCGGTTGTCGTGTCCAATGCCAATGGCCGAGGAGAAAATGCAGGGACAAAATTTTGCGACGCTAAACCAGAAGATACCGACGAAGCAATAGAGCGACTGAGAGGAATTGACAAAAGAGAATTATTCTCACACTCACCAACGTAATTCGGAAACTTGCTATCTTCCAGCATCAAACCATTTTCAAAGTTCGCTGGTGGGAATGAGTCTTGACTGAAGTTTTCGCTGCTTACGATCCCCGGTGCAATGCCCAGTCCATGAGGCGGACGAGACCATTTGTCTTCAAATGGCAGAACATGCGTCGCGCTTGCGTAAGGTGAACCATCAGCTGATGACGCTGTGCTTTGGGCGGAGGCCCCCGAAGCGGATGACAAGGTAGATGGCGGATGGTCGAAGCCATGTGAAATTGAGGGCGAGGGAGACCCTGAAGGTGTTTGCCGCCGCAGAGGCCTTCCCATGTTGCCTTTCTGAACCTCATATGGTACGTTTTGTGCTCCGAAGTAGGCCGACGGGGCAGAAGAGTAGGCGCAGACGGGCGGATATGACTCGTAGGATGTGCTGGCTTGGGCTGAGAAATCCCCGTGTCGATGCATGTTGCTCAGGAAATTTGGCTGGTAATGCATATTGTTGACGTTGTCCAGCCCGGGATCCAGAGTGCCCATGTATGGGTGATCTCGGGGGAAGAGCACGAAATCGCTGACGTTGCTATACACCTTTGCCATTCCCCAAGCCAGCGGTCGATAGCTGAGGCGTGAGCGGTAGCAAGTAGGTATGCACAAAGAGTTGGCGCTCAATGAGCTAGCAGCACATGAGTAAGTTTGACGCACGCACAGGTTCAGAGAGGAGCAATACCTGCGCTGGAGTGTGTCGAATGGACTCGAGACGAAGGAGGGGAAGATTTGAGCAAGGGCGGGGGAGTGTGACGGATGCTCAATAAACTATTAAGGTAATTACTGGAAGGGTATGAAAGGTTTTGAGAAAAGGAAGTAAGACGACGATCAGGGCGCTGAAACGCGAGTGGGGGGACAATGCTGATCAGGACTCGGGAATGGAGAGATGAAGAGCGTGGGCGAGGGTGGTAAGAGGAAAGATTGTTTGGATGATGATCAGATGGATCAACAACATTCAGGCACATTGGGGGCTGCCTTGTGCTTATAGACTGGGGAAGGAGGGTGGAGGTGGTGGTGGTGGTGGTGGTGGTGGTAGTGGTTGTGCCGGCCATAGCGAAGCGTGAAGGAAGGATGCGCAGCAGTTGCAGGGAATGGTGGGAAAGGTGACATTTTTCCGAAGAGAAAAAAAGGCATTAATTCTTAGCTGCAGATTAAGGAAGATGGTAGCCAGCCTTACAGATGATTCCCGAGAAATGGGAAAGGCAATTTGGGGGCAAAGCTCCGAAGCTAAAGAGAGGAATCAAGGCACGATCTTACTCAGCGCAGAAGCCATCTTCTTAGAGGACGAGAGATGATGTACGATGATGTAAGAATAGCCACTTGTCTTCCTGGGAGCGCGTGTACAACGTGGAGCGTTACCGCCGATCGGTGAATAGACTCGCTCGCATGGATATTGGATACCTACTTTATGGATATGGGTATGGGTATGGGTATGGATATGGTCGCGCAGGCTCAGCGTGAAATACTGACCGACTGAACTACGGCCCCTTTGATTATTGTCGAGGCAGCGACAGCTAAATTACCTAGCTCGAGTTCAAGAGAGAAGAGTACAAGGTCCAAATCGTCCAGTGGGTCAACATGGCTGTATGATGAGCGGCCGACCAGCGGTGAAGTGGAGTCAGGACTCAGGAGTGGCAGAAGAGCGTTATGGTTGCGAAGTTGCGAGGTTGCTTCGGCATCGAATTCCTAACAGAGGAAGATCAAGATAGCTTTTACCCTACCCGTATCGCTAGGTGCATCCAAAAAGTCCAAACACAGTAATAGCGTTGCCCAGAACTTGCAGGCAAACAAGGCTGAGAGGCTGAGTTCCGAGTCCCACCCCTGCCCCGTTCGCTAAAGTGTTTATTTTGGGATCTTCAATCGTGGAAGCCATTTCTTATTATTATTATTATTATTATTATTATTATTATTATTATTATTATTGCTATTGTCAAGGCTAGTCACTGGCTTTCGGTGTACTCCGTAAACAATAGATAATACTTCATGGCAGAATTCCTTCGTTTGTTGTAGCAACAAGCTTTGGTGTCGCGATATTCTGTCGCAATAAGCCTTTCGGAATCGGGCTGTGTGATTCGCCGAAAGAGCAATCTAGCTGTTGGCATCCAAAGCACCAAACAGACACCGCCATTCAAAACATGTTTGGGCGAATCCTATCAAAGGTCCAAGCCTCAATGTGGCCATGCGAATAGCTTCATGCAATCTGTCCTGCAAGGATATGTCATCATCCTGCGTCCCTTTGGTGAAGTCCGACCTGCTAAACTATGACAGCGACGGAAGGCGCAAATGAAGAGTATTTATTCCATATCAAAGCTTCGGTCTTCGCGACGCGGCGCACCTTTGTTCTCCAGTGTCTTTCTGCATAGTGTGCACACCGTTCAGGCAGCCCACCAGTGCTTGCAGGATTGATCATCTTCAACCCAGCAGCTCCCTTGCATCGTAGCTCGTTTATAGTAGTTACCGCAGTAGCTAGTCCTTTTCAGAGTCATACGAGCAATCTCGGTTAGATAAGTGTCGAGGGCAAGATGGAGGTAAGTTAGTTAGCTTCGAGTGTTGGAACTTGGAAGGAGTCATAACCCTGAAGGACTCGTGGAAGGTTCCCCAACTGTTTCATCTCCACGTGCTACGAACTCGTGGAAAGCCCGTTGATCGACGCTATGCTGTTCGGACTGAGGCGGGAGTCTTCTTCCCCGGGTCCAATGGCTATCCAGTGAACCCAGTGCACCCACACATTTTCACCTTCTAAAGCCTTTCTAAAATAATATGTCCTGCAGGATCCACACCAAATACCCGTTGAAACGACACAAGGCTGATCCTCTCAGGGTGTGGCACGTACCTTTCATGATCGTTGCCGCGTTTCATCCGTTACCAAGTGGACCGACTTCTTGACTGTGATTTGCTCAATCCTGTTTCTTGCTTTGCAAGTCTTTTTTGTGTAACGATGGAACCATACACATACCACATCAAGTGAAAGAGCCATCATCATTGGTGGAATGAGGAAATTGGATCCCACACCACTCTCATTCTTTGATCATTGATCAACGCCGCATGTAACAGTGTATGATGCCTTACAGTGAAACATGACACCAAATCTCTCTATTACGAAGCCTATAATACATCATTGGGTAGGCCGGGGAGGATCTGTGTGGTCCGTTCACACTAAATGTGTAGGGCTGCAGCCCTGCAAAAAGGATACCTTGTCCTGGTATGAACGGAAGCGACTACCACCTTATTATCACACCGTACTCTGTCGTAGATTGCAAGCAGCATGCTTTCTTCCATCACTGCCGTTTAACGGTTGCAGTACCTAGTGTATGCGCGCTCATCAATCGTTGGTAACGTGCAAATGCAAAGTTCTATCATTAGCATCGGTGTATCCGACACCACCGGTACTAGACTACCATACGGATACCCCTCATTTCGTGGATTCCTTTTCCCATGTGTACTTTCAATCCATTGGACAACCACTTATCCTTTTTCTCTTTCTTTAATTCACCCCCACACCTTCACAACTAGTTCGGAGCTTGTCAGCGTCACCGGCGTATGTAGTCAGTTTCCAATCGTTTTCGATGGGCCGGTGGCCCTGTCTATCCTTGACCAATGAATGCAGGCGGCGAGTCCGAACGCAGCCGGCGGCCTATGGTCGAGAGATTTCAAATCGTCTAGAAAATACGTGCAGGCTCGACAAACTTTGACTGGTACCTTATGGCAACTTAGCTGCTAAGACTGCGGGTCCAAACTGTCCATGGGTCTGAAAATTTCCCCGCCCTACTGTGTCCGTTCTCCCATCCATAGGTTTTGAAACGATGAGGCTCATTCGACGAGGCTCAAGGGTTCTTCAAACATTACTACATTGGTTTGACCGGACCAAGCCAAGCTACTTGTCTGTTTCCTAAGAAATGGTCTGCCTTGCAGAGTCAGGAAATACCACTAAGACAAGGCAGCCATATTTTTGGAGGCAGCGAAGCTTGCTGTGTGTCTGTGCGTTGGTCCATTGACTACGTCCGACTGCGACTGGTGAGACTTCTTTTACTTTGAACGACGAGATCCACCTGTACGTGGTGCTGGCAAGGAGCCTCCGCCAAGAGATCTCACGTCTAATGCCAGCCACGCAGTGGTTGCTTACCCAAATCGATTCAATCTTGACCAGATGTTGAGACAGGGGGAGAATAAAGCTGCGGAAAGAGAGGCTTCTACACGTTCGCACGAACAACGCTGACAAGCTGCTAACTATGGGTTTTCCACTCGACTACAATATAATTGAGGCTCACGTGTCTGGTTCTGCCGAATTTGAATTAGTGCTCGAGCGTTTAACATTTGAACGGCGCGCCAGTCTCATATCGACGGCAAAACACAATCCATCCTACCGGGCCTCTTTTCAAGGTATTTTCTTCGGGTTTCTGACTCTCAGAAAATAGAGTCTGATGGCAAAAGGGGCGATTCCGATCCGAATCCATGGTGGCTATACGAATGTCCAGGGATGGGGTTAATTGTGGGTAGGTTGCACGTGTAGGGGATTCGTTGCCTCAGAGGATTAGTGGAGATCGTACAAACTTGAGACGTGGCCGCAAGGCTGAGTGGTTGCATAACTCGTACTACGATTACGAAAGTGCTCATTGTAGCCTCCTAAGTATACACACACCATACAATTCTGCTCTAAAGTCCATCTCTTCGTATAATATGTATGAGGTGCCAGTTGCTGATCAAATGGATATCAACGTGATAGCGATCAGGGAGTGCATGGACTCGAAATTGTGATCATATCACAGATTTGCTACTGGGCCTCGCCATCCCCAGCCGCCAGGGATAGTACCGTCAAGCTGACGCATACCTGACGCTTCGCATATCTTGATCACCACCTCCCGCACTGCTTTGACCTCTTCGACACTCGCGCCATGATTTAAGCAGCCTTTGATGTGGCCTTTCAACTGTGCTGGGACCTTATCGCTCAGTCAGTGAATAGAAGCGTTGAAATACGGGTGTCATTTCACATCTTGGGGTATCAGGCCTGCCACAAGAACAAAGCTTGTCTCGCGAGCACTCAGAACGTTTGTGTTACTAAGTATATATCCGTACATCAACCGAGCCGTGATGCCTAGATCTTCTGTCCCACTTCGGTCCATCTGAGACATGACACGCTTGGAGACCTTTCCGTATACCTTATCGAAGAAGCTTTGCCCTCGGTGCAAAACCGTTGACTGAGGAACATCGTATAGATCTGAGGGTCTAGCGGTAGGAGAGTAGCCCAGTGGTTCATCGAGAAGTGAAGGTGGGGTTGCAGACTTCAATGAGAAAAGAGCGTTTATGGCCTTCGTAGACGCTTTGATCAGCGTCTGGACCAAGGAAATGAAGACAGCATGCGACGTAGTACTTTTGGTAGTCCACCTATCGGGGCAGCTTTCACCAA
The DNA here is from genome assembly GCA_009733775.1 of Alectoria sarmentosa. Taxonomy (NCBI): domain Eukaryota; kingdom Fungi; phylum Ascomycota; class Lecanoromycetes; order Lecanorales; family Parmeliaceae; genus Alectoria; species Alectoria sarmentosa. Next base: position 19,356 of record WOGZ01000381.1, read on the forward strand.
TGCCTCCCTCATCTTTCGCGCAATTTCCAATTGTTCCTCATGTCCTGGCTTCGTGTCACAACTGCCTGCCCCTTTTTCGATCGCGTGCTTGAAAACAGTAGGGATCTCATGAGGCATATTGAGCACCGACAAAGTGGCGCCGGTCAAAAAATACCACGCATGGCGTGGGAGGTGCGGTTGTTCTCGAACTGAAGAAAGCAGCGCTGGCGTTATGACAGTGAGCGGCGGCATGACTTGAATCGGAGGCCAAAGCTATCTTGAATCACCAGGCCATTACGGAAACTAAGATACTTTCAGGCTCGTGTAAATCATCCTCATCCATCATCCACGTCATAAAGGTGTGACGTTTTGATATGATGTAGCTTGGTATTTCCAAGATCTGCACCAGGATATGCAATCTGCCGGAATACTCCATGCAATGTAGGGTTAGGGCTTCTACACTCAAACCCTATCTACACACGAAATCTATTATTATCTGAAATAGTAGTTGATAATGAACGTGTTAATACGATGGAACAAAGATGGGAAAAGAAGCAACCTTTCAATTGTTTAGTAAAACATCTGTCACTCGTAGCACGATTTATCTCGCCTTTCAAAACGCATTTTACTCGGGGTTGGCTCGGGGTCGCATTTTCAGGGCCCGCTCGAGGGTTTCTATCGAGGTTGTATTAAATATCCGTTATCGTGCCTGCAAGTCTTGGCGCAGAAAAATGACATTCACCGGCCTACGTCATCGCAACGAGAGGTTTTAATAGAAAATTTACTATAACGAACATATAGAGAACTCGAACGTCTTTAAAATCGACATCAAATAATATTTTATAAAAGCTTTCGCTCTACTATTGTGCAATGCTCGCCGATTTTCACGATAACGAATATTTAATATAACTCGATAATAAGTTTAAGTTAAAATTACTTAACTCGATAAAGTTTATAAAACGTTAATAAATTTGAAAAAAATAATGTTTATTAAACTTTCGATTTTAAAATTTTCGAATATATAAATTATTTTCTTTAATAACAATAAAATATAAATCGAATATATATATAAATAAAAAACAGTTTAATAATTTTTTAATTTTTTAATAAAAATTAAATTAAGATGCTCGTTTTATTATAAATTTATAATATTTATAAAAAAAACATTTTTAAAAAATAAAAAACTGTTACATTTATACGAATACGTTTTATTTAAAAAAACTTAATAAAAACAATTTTTTTAACAAATTTATAACGTTTCAATTTTTTATTTATTTGTTTATAAACTTTTTTATTTATTTTAATATATATTTAATTAATCGCGATTATTTCATTTTTTATATAATATTAAAATAAATAAATTAAAATCAAAATTTTAAAAAAAAATTCAAATAAATCAAAAATAATAAATAACGTATTTTCAATTTAAACTTTTTAATAAATTTATTAAACGACATTATTTCGAAAATAAAAGTTTTAAACATTTTTCATTAATTAAATTTAATAAATCGCTCGAAAGATTTTTTATTATTATTATTAAAATATTAACATCGAAAACTTTTAAATTATATTAAATTATAATTATTTTTTCTTTAATTTCAAATTTAATCGAGTTAACTAGTTTTTTTTTTTACATTTTATCGTTTCATTATTTTATTTATAATAAATTAAATCAAAATTCGAGAATTTAAAAATCTTAAAAATAATAAAAAATATTTAAACGAATATTTGAAAGTTTTAAAATAAATATATAAATAAAATTATAAAAATAAAAATAAAATCGCAAAAATCAAAGTATTATATTATAATAAAAGTTATAAAATTCTTTTTTATCAAAATTTGTTAAATTACGCATTTATATAATATAATAATTTAAATATCGATATTAAATAAAATTAATCTCGTTTGAAAACAACTTTTTTTTTATCTTTATTATTATAATAAAAAACGCTTAAACGAAAAAATTTAAATTGAAAATTAAATTTATAAATCTCGAATAAACGAAATTAAAAATTATTAATTAATTATTTTAAAAAAACAATTAAATTAATAATAAAACTTTTATTTAATTAAATGAACGTCGAAATAATTACGTTGAAAAGAATAAAAGATGTTGATAAAAGAACGCGATATTATTCGAATATAATTAAAATGTTAATTACGTTTTTATTATTATTATTTAACTCATTGAAATTATTTATAATAAAATTAACAAAATAACTTTATTTGATTTTATATATCGAAATATTATAAAAGTTAATTTAAATAATATTATTTCGATATTTAACGAAAGATTAATAAAATAAATGTTTATTAACATTAATTAAGCGTTTTTAACATTAATATAAAAAATGAAAACTCTTTATATAACACAAATTAAAAAATTCTTTTTAAAACATTAAATATAAATTAAACATTAACGTATTCTTCTCGAAATTTTAATCGTTCGAATTTTTTTTTATTAAAAATTAAATGTTTTATTTATAATAAAATGAAATATTATATTAATAATCACAATAAACAAAATGTTTTTTTTTCGATTACGATCGAAATTTTCACGCAATAATAACGTTAACAAAAATATAATTATTTTTAATATAATAATTAATATTACGAATCGAATGAAAATCGAAAAAAAGATTTATAATTAATAATAACTTATTTCTTATTTATAAATAATGAAATTACTTTTATAATAATCGCAAATTAATTAAATAATGAAAAAAAGCTCATTTTCGCAAATTCTTTAACGTTTCAAAAAAAAATATAAACAAAAAGTTAATATTTTAATTAAATCGATAAATTTATGAAAATTAAATTAAAATAATTATAAAGCGAAAAATATTAAGAAAATGAGTATTGAAAAAAAATTAAATGAAAATATCTTTAATTAAAATCGTATTAAATTATTGAAAATACGATTAATTAGTTATAAGATGCTTGTCAAATTTATAATAAACGATATATTTATAATTAACGACATAATAATATCGATAATGTAATATATTAAAAAGGTTATATTTTGAATAATTATAAATTAATTAATTCTTTTATCAAAATTAATTATTTATTAAATTATTAAATTATAAATTTAATAAAATATCGTTTATTAAATAAATATAATAAACTTAACAATATGATAATATAACGATTTTCTTAATAATTGACGAATAATAAACAATGCATTATATTCTCATAATGTTTTTCGACGAAAAACGATAATTATTTATTACTTTTATGATGTTTATATGCTTCGATAATTATTTGTTATTTTTATAATATTTACGTGTTTAATCATATTCGAGATCTTTTATTTAACAATTCTTAAATAATCTTATCAAAGATTATTAATTTATCAACGTTCGCGATTTTTTAAAATTTCGCGATTTTCTGAAATTCGAAATCAAAAATGTTTTTTATATCATCGTTTATATCGATATTCATTATTTTTTTATTCTCGTAATTCTTTAACGGCGTAAACGTAAACGAATAACGACGCAATAAATTTAACAATTTGATAATTTCAAGTTGTTTAACGACTTTTATCTAATTAAGTTTACGTTTATAATTTATAAACGTAAACGTAAACGAATAACGACGTAATAAGCGATCACGTTTTAATTTTTCAATAATAATATCGAGCGTCGAAAAAAAGCTCCTTTATTGAATATTCGTATTTTTGATCGAATTTAATTTGATTAATTTAATTTATTCGATCAAAAATTGAAAGCTTTAATTCAAAAAAAGATTTTAATTTAAAAAGAGATTTTTTTTTAAAGTAATAATTGCGTGAAAGTTCGATTATAAAACGATCGATAATATGATAAATTAAATCGATATACAATTTTGAATCGATTAAATTAACATTATCGTTATATTTCGTTGTGATCTTCGCGTCGTCTTTTTTTAAAATCTTAATCACTTAAAAATGATTTTTGCATCGAATGCGATAATCGATTTGATAATAACATTTATTTTAACGCGAATATTCATTTTAATAATTTTTTTTTAAACGAATATATAAATTATTTGCGTAAATTATTCTCAATCTTTTTTTTTTTTTTTTCGAAAATTGAATTTATATATCTTTTAATCGTCGTTATTATTTTTATTATTAATAATAATGTTAATACGTTTTTCGATTATCAAGCGATGCGATATAATATTAAATTTATAACGTCGCTCGATTATCGCGTTTTTTATTTTTTATTTTTAATATTAATTAACGAGATCGTTTAGCACGCTTTATTAACACGAAATTAATTTTATTATATCGATTTAAATTTAAGTTAATTTGTTTATTAACGTCGATTATACGTTTATATTTTATAAACGTATATAAAGTATTATTTTATCGATCAAAATTTATTATAAGCGCGTATAATTTTTTAATTTCAATTATATTAATTATGAATGCTTTATTAAATTTATAATAAATATGAAATTTTTAAAATTCGATTTTAATCTCGTTATCGAACATTTTTTTTTTATGAATTTTGATTCGATTCTTTTTGACAAAATCCATTTTTTTATATTTGACATAAATCGTTTTCGTTCAATTGTTCTCGATATTTAAATTCGCGAAAAATTGTAATATAATATATTAATATGCGTAATAAAAATCAAATTTAAATTTTTTCGATAAATCGAAAAGCTTCTTTTTGACGAGAATCTCGATAATTTGATTGTTAATAACATTATTATTATTCGCGCTTTTAATCGCAACATTATTAATTATTTTTGCGTATATTCGCAAAACGTCTTTGAAAAATTCGAATTTGTTTTTATAAGTTTGCAATTGTATTTCATTTAACAATTTATTTAAATTAACGTTTTGATTTAAAATTGCGTAAATATGCTTGTTAATAACAATTAATTTTTATATTATTATATTATTAAATTCGATATATTTGATTATCAAAAAAATAATAACATTAATTATTATTTTCATTTTTCTCGTTTTTTTCGTTAAAAACGTTGATTTATTTTTGATTTTGATTTAAATATTTATTAACATTATTTTGAATAATTGCTTTATCAAAATCGTAAACTTTAACGATATGATTTTTAATGAAAATGATTTAAATTGATTTCATAAATCTTTTAACTTTTATATAACGTTCGATATGTTTTTTATTATAATTATTAACGCGATTTTATTAATAAAACGAAATTTCATTTCAATTAATAATAAAATAAAAATCGATTTAATAAAAATAATTAAAATCGAAGATTTATTAAAAAATGTCAAAATCGATAATAATGATAAACGATTTAAAAATTCGTTTATTTGATCAACGATTAAATTAAAGCGTTTGATAAAAGTTTATTTTATTAACGCAAATTGTAAAAACGATAATATATATAAATCGTTATTCGTTATATATAAATAATAGAATATTTTCTTTTCATAAATGAAATAAAATTGCTTTTTTTAAACTTATAAAATTTTACTTCTTTTTCGATTTTTTAAGAATTCGAATTAATTGATTTTATTCGTTTAGCTTTTTTATTATTATATAAACGATATAATTATATATATATAATGTTTTTGTTTTCACCGCGCTTAAATTCGTTTATTGTCGAATTTATATTCATTTTATTTATAATAATATACTTAATTATTTGAAAGACTTTTAATTATCGCTTATTTTTTTTTCGTTATAAGATTTACGTTTTTATTATTTTATAAATAAAGAGATCAAATAATAATGTTTCGATAAAAAAATAATTTTTTATATTCTTGAATTTAAATTTCTTCATAAATCAATTTAATATTAATAAAATTTTTTTTTTAAATCGATGAGAATAAGGTTTTATAATCACACGTATATTTTTTTATAATAATTTCAATTTTTTGATTTTTACGTTCAATATCTTTTCTCGCTTATTAATAAATATTTTTTCGATGTTAATTTTAAAACGATATTATTATTCGTTATATTTCGAATATTATTAATTAAAATAATTATTAATTCGATAATTTTCTCGATAAATTGCATAATAAGTAATTATTTTTTGTATTTTTTCGATTTAATCAACTTTTTATTAATGTTAATAAGATTTATCGTGATTAAATTAATAAATAAAATAATTATTAAACAAAAATGATAAAGTGAGCAATAATCACGAAATATTTAATGTTAAAAAAATGAATCGATAATATAAAATCTCGCATTAAATTTTATTTTCGTTTTAATGCGATTATTTATCGCGTTAATTAATTATAAATTTATTTTTAATAAATATATTCGTGATTAAATAATAAACATTTATTTTAACGTTTTAAAACGATAATTTAACGTTTTCATTTTACTTAAATAAACATATTAATTATAATTAAAAATTATCATAATTGACATTGAAAGCATTAACGATTTTTTTCGATTTATTATATTTTATACATTATTGCGAAGTGTTATAATTTTAGTTTATTAGTTTATTTTTTCAATTAGTCTCTTTTTAATACGCAGCCCGATTGAGCTTAACGCGATTTAACATTTAACGTCGATAGCGTATTAACGTCGAGTTTTAACGTTCCCATATTTTTTAATATTAATATATATTTATAATATAGCATAATTAATATTTTATTTAAATTATATATAAATGTTATTTTAATTTAATATACAGTTTTTAATATAATATTAATTATTTTTTATAATAATAATAATTTATAAATTAATTATCGAATTGAACGAATTTTTATATCGCGTTATCGCGTAAAAGAGAATTTTATATAAATATAACATTCGCATCGTGTAAAACGAAATATTAATTCGAATATCATTGAAAATTAAATACGCGACGCATTGCAGCTCGAAAAAAAAAAAAAATCTCGAAATCAAAATCAAATTCAACACGAATTTTTTATTCGAGTTTATTTTAGAAAATAATTGTTAAAAGCGCATTTTAAAATATATAATTATTGTTATAACGGGCGCTATCAGAGATCATAAAAAAGAAAAGATTTTTTTTTTATAATTACAATCACAATCAGTACATTATACGCGTTGATAAAATTTAAAAAAATAAAAATTATTATAAAAAAAGACGTTATTATCAAGAAAGGTTTATAAAAAAAGATTTCGTTAATATTTTCTCGTTTCGCTTAATTTGAGTTTATATTAAATATTATAATCGCTATTATTACGATCTTTATTATATAATAATTAATTCAAATTATTTAATTTGATAACGATAATGAGTTAGATTTTAATGATTTAAACGTAAAAGAAAATAGTCGACGTGAAAAATTATATTAAATTAAAGATGAAAAACAAGTTGAATTAAAGTCTGCAAAAAGAAAAAAATATATTATCGAATTTAATAATTTATAAAATGAATTCTTTTTCACAAAAATAAAAAATGGCGCTGAGAAAAAACATAAATCGATTTTTATAAAGATTTAAAACATATAAAAGTTTATCAAAAATGTAATTTTTTATTTTAAAAAATAATATAATGTAATTAAAAGTCTTGTTATTAACATAATTATTTATTAAAAATAAAATCAAAAATCACATTAAACGCTCATTAAAAGCAAAAAACGAATAACGTTATTTTTTTAATAATTGAAAAAAAAGAATCTTTCTCTTCTGACTGCTCGAAATAATAAAAAACGATTATAAGATTTTAAAAATATTTATCGTAATCGAAACGAAAAGTTTAAAAAAGAAATATACAATTTTAATATAAAGAATAAAAAATTAAAATCTCAATTTCGCGTTATAAGCGAAATGAATTCTTTTAATTTCGATTTTAATTTTGATAATTTAAATTATAAAGACTTTTCTCGTTTTTTTTCTCTTTAAAATCATTATATCATAACATCGTTAAGCGAAAATCATTATAATTAATAATTCACTTTTGTTATTAAAGAAATTTTTATTATAAACAATAAATCAAATAATAAATACGCGAATATAAATAATTTTAACGATAATAACGATGATAAAGAATTATAAAATTTATAAAAAATATATTTTAAATTTAAGTTCATATAAAGCTTTAAACTTTTTAAGATAAAAATATCGAAAATTCTTTATATTCGAAATTATTATAAAAATATAATTTATAATATAATTAAAGATAAAATAAATTTAAAAAATCTTTAATATTATTTATTTGCGAATAATATAATATAAAATCTTAAATAAATATTTAAAAGTTTCGATAAAAAAGAAAAAACAAACGTTAAATTTCAAAATTTAAAATTTATTATAAAAATCAAAGACGTTAAAAAGACTTTTAATTTCTTTTATATTTAATTTATTATTATTATTATATTATTTAATATGTCTGAGCGAAAGAAAATCGATTATTTAAAAAAATTAATTGTAAATCATTTAAAATATCGTATTCTCGATTATTTAAGCTCGACGTTATATTATAAATTTATTATTCAATTACGATAAATCGATTTAAATATAAGATTTATCGACGAATAATTATTTAAAAACATTCGAAACGTAAAAACGAGAGAAATTGAAAAAATTGAATTCTTTAATATTAAAACAAAACGTGATAAAAGTAATAAGAAACGAAGAATTTATTTATATAACAACATTATTATTAAAAGAAATAAACGATATTAACATTTTTAATATATCGTTAATAAATTAAAAAAGAAAAATAAATGTTTTAAATATTTATAATTTAAACATTTATTCAATAAAATCAACGCTTTATATAAAAATAAATCTTAATTAAATAAAAAACAAGTTATTATTATATTAATAAAAATTGAATTGAAAATTAAAGCAAATGCGTCTTTAATTTATAAATAATAACAATTAAAAAATTAACTTTTTTTAACGAAGTCGCCGTTAGAGAAATATTAAAATAAATGCGTATAAAAATTAAGAAATTCGAAGGGTTAAAATTAAGTGTTAAATTAATTATCGTAATTTTATTTTTATACGACGCTAAATTATAAAAAAAAAGATAATTAAATTTTAAAATTAAAGTTTTTAATAAATAAAAAATAACGAAATTTAATGCTTAATAAACATAAAAGCATTAATAAAGAATTTCATAAATACGAAATTTGCGAAATATTATAAATTATCATTTATGATTTTAATGAAATCTTTTAAATTATAATTAATTAACGAAATTATGAAAGAAAATATTATTTATATAATTCGAATTATTTTCATCTTCGAAGATGATTTTGAAAAACTATTTTGTTTAATTACATTTTTAATCAAATTTGATATTATATTTAATATGTCATAATTAAAATTACATAATTCTTAAATGTTTTTCGAAAAAAAATCGTGCATTTTCAACTTTAATTATTATATATCGAATTATTTATAACATTATAAATTAATTATTATTTATAATAACAATGCGAAATATTAATCGTTAATAATATTTTAATAAAAAAACATTGCGAAGATTTTAATATACGTTTTTATAAAAATAATAAACAAAAAAACAATTAAATTATCATTATTTAATTTGAGAATTTCGAACATTTAAAAAAAGAAAAAGAAAAAGCAAATAATGATTTTAAATTAATAATTAACGTAATTATTATTAATCTCGAGAATTATAAAAAGTTTTTTTAAAAAATGAAAAAAATGTTTATTTTCAAAAAGAAATTAAAACGAAAGATTTTTGTAATATATTATTTATGAATCGATATTTGAAATTTAATAAAAGCGAATAAATTATCTTCGTAAAGATTAATTAATCACGTTATTAAGTTACAAGTCAGGGCTTATAAATTAAATTTATGATACTTAAAAACAAACGAAGACGAAACGAACTTAAAACTTAA
>WOGZ01000382.1:0-29070 GCA_009733775.1 Alectoria sarmentosa
TTAAATTATAAATTTATAAAATATTCGATTTAATCGTGCGTATTAAAATTATCAAATAATTTTTTTAAAAAAAAATTCGATAAATTTTTAAATTGTTTAAACACGTTAAGATCGTTTAATTGCGTAACATTATATTATATAATTTCATCATAATTATTTTCATTGTTTTTAAACAAAATTTAATATGAAAATGCGATATATATTTATTTTATATTATACGCAATTATTATATTAATCAATAACGCAAATAAATTCACATTTATTATTACGATATTTGTTTATTTTTCATTATTTATAAAAAAATCGCGATAAGTTTAAAATTATTCGCGTCAATAAATGTTAAAATCGATATTATAAATTTAAGGAAAATTAAAAATAAGATCGTATTTTCGTATGTTTATAATATACGTTTTTAAGATTTACTTTTACTTTTTATCTCGATTATTTATAAAATTAAATGTTAAATTATACGTTTTATACGAAAATATGCGATGATTATTAATAACACGTATCATTATTAACATATATTTAAATTCAAGAATCTGCGTTTTTTTAATAAAAGATTTCGATATAAAGATTTTCTCGTTATCGATATTTATCAAAATAATTATTTCACGTTTATTATTTAATATAATGATTTCATTTTTTAATATTAAAAAGCGAGATCGTCGTTTAATAAATAATATGCTTAATGTTATAATAACAAACATCAAATTTTTTTTTTTTTGTTAAAGATTTAATTACGTATTTCGTTGCTCACAACATAATTTAAATAATCAAATAAACTTTTAAAATGTCTTTTTTGTTGATAATTTCAACATTTAATTTTAATAAAAGAAAATCTTTATTTGATTTTAAAATCGTTATTTTTGAATTTATTTTATATAAATTTTCGATTTTGTAACATCGAAGGAGACGGATTTTTTTTTTATTTTTTTTATTTTTAATATGTTGTTTTTGAAGCTTCGCATATTAATTATTATTTTTCTAATAATTTGTTTTATCGTTAAAACGAATCTTATTTAAAACAGATAATTTTTTTGTTTTTTATAATCTTTATTTGATATTTTGATATTATTATAATAACGTAATATAAATAATAAATTAAATTACGTTCTTTATTGTTTTTAAAAAAAAAAAATTTATCGTTTTATTTCGCAAAGTTTTTATACGTTTCGTATCAATTATATAATAATTTCATTACGATCATAATATAATAAGATAATTATTAAAATTTACGATCGATTGATCGTTTTTTATAATAATTTTAATTAATTAACGATCGATATTATAAGATTTAATAATTAAATTGCGAATTTAATTCAAATATCATTTTTTGTATTCGTTTTAAATAAGTTCGTTGATATCACGCAATATAACGTTTCGTGCATTTTTCTAAATTTGTTTTTTAACATCGATTAAGAAAATAGAAGATCAACGAATTTTTTTTTCGTTTATTCGAAAATCGATATGAGATGTCGAAACGATATAATTTTCGCAATTTCGAAAAAACATAATCGTCGAATTGTACTTATTAAAATGTTACGTGTTAAACATTTTAATAACGTTTATCTTTTTACGATTTGATTCGCGATAATAATCATTATTATATTCGCGATAATATTTTCATACGTTTTATATTTTAATTAATTTAAATTTTTTAATAATTAAATATTTTTCAACATTAAGCTTTAAGAATCGAAAACGTTAAATTTAAATTAAGTTTATAAGACGAGAATCTTCGTTAATAAATAAAAAATTATCAAATACGACACTTTAACGATTATCGTTTTAATTAACAATGTTATTAAAATTCGCATCGATGTTAAAATTGATATCGTGATTGTTTAATTGCGAAATAAACGTGTTTTAATGAAAATCGTTTATTTGATTAAAAACGTCGTCGATAATTCATAATAAAATGTTTTTATTTCGCAAATCAATAAAATCGATTCGCGAATTATTTATTATAATTAATTAAATAATTTCGTATAAACGAAATTATTAAAATTGTGAGATAATAAAATTTCTTTTTAATGAAACTGCGTAATAATTAAATAGTTATAAAATTTATAAACGTAATAACGAGTTTTAATCGATAAATTATTAAATGAATTAATAATTAAAAAAGAAAAAAGAAGAAAAGGAAATTATAAATATTTAAGACTTTTATTAAGCATATTAAGAACGCATCTTAATTGCGTAACACGTAATTTAGTAAGCGACTTAAACGAGTCATATTAAATCGCTCTGAGTACTTTCGCCTTTATAAAAAACGTGAATTTGCTATAATCGTGATAAAAAAAAGTACGAATAAACGAATCATTTTTATTCGTTTAATCGATTATTTTTTCAATTTCATCGCTTAACGTATTAAAATAAACGAAATTTAAATAAATTAAATTGTTATAATAATGAATCTTATATACAATTACGTTATATTTTATTTAAATTTTATTCGACAATACGAAAAATCGTTATAATTTAAAAAGCTCAAAATATTATTATTAATTAAACACGTTTTAATATCAAATTATAAAAAATTATCTCGTTTTTACGTTTTAATATCGATAAAGAAAATTCGATTATTAAATCGTAAAACGTTTATAATATTAAATTGAGAATTAAAAACGAAGTACTTAAATTAATAATTTCGACATAAACTTTAATATAACAATTACACGATTTATAAAATTAATTTATATATATAATTAAAAATGCAATTATATAAAAAATGAAACTTTTATTCTTTTATCGAAAATCGTTATAAACGATTTTGAATTTTAATTACGAAATGCTAATATTGAACGTAATATATATAACGAATAAATATAAGTTTTCTCTTTTTATAATTATCGAAGTTACGATATTTAATAATTTCTTTTATATAAGTTTTATTTTTATAAAATCGAAATATATTTTAAATTATATATAAATTATGAAATAACTTAAGACGTTATATAATATATATAATATTTTTTATTTAAAAATGTTATTAACGAACGTTTAAGAAGCATTAATTAATATATATATATTATTATTCTTTTAAACGTAACGCATATACTTTATAGTTAATATATAAAAAATAACATTATCATAAATTACAATAAATATTTTGATGATTAAGAGAAATTTAACATTTTTAAAAAGAATTTCAATTATATTATATACGCAAAAATCGAAAAGAAATTCGATCACAAATAAAATGTTTTATAAACGAATTATTTAAATAAATATTTATTTACAATTAATTATATCGTCGATTATTTAATTATTCGAAAAAAGAAATTCGTGATTTTTTGAATTAATTAAAACTTACATTTTAATAATCGCGCGATTTCGCGAGAGAAATTAAATAATGAAAAATTAAAAAATAAAATAAATAGTTTATTTATTGATAATTTAAAAATTATAAATGTTAAAAACTTAATGTGTGTGTAATAACTTATATTAATAGTATATAAAGAATATTATTTATGAAAAGTAATTATAAAAAACGACATCGTGAAAAAGGTGCGCACTCGTTAAAACGCTAGATTAGATATCGACTAGCGCAAATATAAAGATATATCGAACGTATCGAGTATATTAAATATTAATGCAAATATAATATAAATATATAAAAAAAGAAATTATAATAATAAATAAGATTATTAATAAAATGTTTATAAACGAACGTTATACGTATAAAATTAAGCGTAATAAAATTAAAATGCGTTTTTCTAAAAAGTTTAAAAAGATTATCTTTCGAGATTTTTATATTAAAATCTCGTTATTTACTCTCAAATAAATGTTATTTTAATATTTAAAAATTATTAATTACGAGATATAATCGTTTATTTAAATCTTTATTATTATTATAAAATTGTTATATACGAACGTAACAAAATAATAAATGCAAAAAAATAATTAAGATATTAAAATTTAAAAATATTTATTTTTATTAACGATTTAATAAAGATAAGTTAAGACTTATAAATTAAATTTATAATACTCAAGACAAATAAAGGCGAAACGAATTTAAATAACGTCGATTAAGCGAATTTTGCTTGCTTTTTTATGCGTATATAATTTATTTTTATTGTTATATAAAAAGCATTTATTTAATAATCTTATTTTTAATATATTTAATCGAATAACTCGATTGTCTTTTTGATAAATCGTTTAAAATCATAATAAATAAGTCGATTTTGTTAATGATTTGATTTAAAATTATATATAATTAATCATAAGCGAAGATCTTCGATTATAAATATAAATCGATTTGTTATAAAAATTGATTTTGCGATTTATTGATCGTTATATTGAAAATTAAGCGAATTGAATATTGAATACGTCGAAAGAGAATATATAAATTATTCGAATCGAACGAAGTAAAAAATATGCGTAATATATAATAACGTTTATCGTTATATTCGTTTTTAAAAATGTGATAATCGAGTATTTTAAATTCAATATGTTTAATTTATAAATGTGTTTTATTACATAAATTTTATAATTGTTACAAATTTTTTAATAACATTATCACATAATCTTTTTTTAATTTTAAGTGATAAAATAATAAAAAGATTAATTTAAAAACGTTTATTAATTCGATAAATAAAAGAAAATTATCTTTTTCGTCAACGATTTAATTATGATTAATATATATCGTTTTGATTTTAAAGAATTTATTAAAAATTTGATTATTGAATCGAATAACGTTTTTGTTAAAAGTGCAAAAAATCGTTTTAAAAATGTAAAAATTAAATGTTTAATGTGAATTTAAATCGCGATAAATAGCATTAATTAGATTTATAATAATATCATTTGATAATTAATCGATGAATTAATCGATAATCTTTCGTTTTTTTATATTTATTGAAATTTCATTGTTCACATTTAAAAAATTATTTGCGAATGTTTTTATATCAACACGATTTTGCTCAATTGAATTTGAATTGCGAAGTTTTATATTTTTCGTGAATTTGAGAATTTAAATGTAATTTCATAAATATGAGATTTTTAAAATAAATATAACGATACGTCTTGATTTAACGTTTTTAATAATTAATAAAATTTAACGAAAGTCGTCGTAAAAGTATATAATTATGTTATTAAACGATTTGAGATTTTTGTGAATATCTTGAAATATATAATTAATAATCTCGATATTATAATGATTTTATATTAAGATTTCATTTTAAAAGATTAATTTAATTATATATAATAATTCGATCAAATCGAATTTATTTGTGACATCGTAAAAGAATTAAATAATAATATTTAAAAAGATTTTGAAGTGAAAATGAGCGATATAATCTTCTTGAAAAAAAAAAATGCGATGTTTAAAAAAATTATAATAATTATCATTTTAAAAACCCCGCGTATTTTTCGTAAAATGATGTTTTGAAATATAATTTTATTAATATTCTCGTAGTCGTTTAAAAAGAAAAAATGATTATTGAAAAAAGATATCGCGTTTCAAATAGCGTTTGTAATCATCGTTTAATCATCATTAAAACTCGTTCACATTTGTTTTTAAATGTTCGTTTAATAAAAACGTTTTTCGCGTAAAAAACGATTACGTTCGTTATTATGATGTTATTCGTAATTATATTACATTTTTAATAAATCAAAGTCGTTAATTAAATTAATATCTCTTATAAAGTTAAAGTTATCTTTTTTCAGGCGAATTTGAATTAAATAAAAATAAAAGTCTTTAATAATAATTTGTTTCGTTTATGTATTATTTAATAAAGCGAAGTTTTGATAATGAGTTTAAAAAATATATATATAATCGTTAAAGAATTTAAATAAAAAGATATATTAATAATAAAAGAAAATAAAAGAAATTGTGAATAAATAAAAGAAAAATACGTTTAATGAAATCACTTTTGATAAAAAAAAACAATAACATCATATTAAAAAAAATGATGATGTTTTATTATATTAAATAGCGCGATAATTTTCTTTTTTCGCAATTAAAACATTTTTACACATTAATCAAATTGAATCACATATTTCGTTTTATATTTATTTTATAAATCAAACGATTTATTAAATTCATAATTGAATAAAATTATTATAAATAAACTTCGTAAAGAGTTTTCGCTTTTTCAAACATTTGTTTTTTTTAAGATTTTATCTTATTCGACGTTATTTGGCAAGGTTTTCGATAGAAATGAGGTTTTTATATCACGAAACGACCTTTCTCATATGCGAAAACAAAAGAACAAAAGAGGATAGAAAAAACAAGTCATGTCATTAAGTGTGTGATGATTCTTGTATTCTCTATATTAAAAAGACTACGCTATATTAAATATCAAGCTATCTAGCAAGCAATCATAACATTATTATACGTAAAATCTTTTATTATATAAACGATATAATAATTTGAAAAAAGATTATCGTTTATTATTTATAAATTCTCATAAAATAAAAGATTCGATACGTTTAAAAAAAGAAAATGTAAATAATAAAATTCGTTTGCGTTAAAATTGATATAATACATTTTCGCAATAATATCGATGCGTTTTTGACGCGAATTTTATTTTTAAATGTTTTAAGTGTTTTTTTTTTAAACGTAATGCTTTAATAAATTAATGTAAAAAAACTTTATTAATCGTTTTTGTTATTAACGTCGTATATTTAATTAAAAAAAGATTATAAAAAAGATTTAACGTTCGTTTATTATTATTATGTTAAATAATTGAAAATTATTATTAAAAATCACGATTTATTAATTTAAAAGATGAATAAATAATCGCTTTATAATAAAATTATGATTATGCAATTTGAAATCAAATATTTTTTAATAAGTTTTTATTAATTTTATTCAACGTGCGTTTTGATATTCTTAAATTTCATTTATCGAATTTATTATATCGTTTTCGTTTATTCGTTTTATTCGAAGATTAATTTAATCGTTATTTTTATGAACGTATTTGAAAATATATTTACAAACTTTGACGTTAACGCAGATTTTCACATTAATATAAACATTATATTTAATTAATAAATATGAATTATAAAACATTATTTAGCAATTTTATTTAAATTCATTTTTTAAAGTTATAATAAATTTATGTCGACGATAAATAAAATATTTGATATTTGATTTAAAAATAATATAATCGTTGAATTTCTTTAAAAACCGTTTATTGCATTGATTTTTATTTAAATTTTAATAAAATGAAACGATATTCGTTTTGTTTATAACGTAATAATTATAATTATTATAAATTATATATTTAATTATAATAACATAAAGATTAAGAAATCGTATATGATTAGAAATTTTAATATTAATAATAACGTTTATTTCGTTAACGTTCAAATAACGATTTTTAAAATATAATATAATAAATATATGAATATGCGATAATTCTCGTTTTTGAAATTTTATAATATAATAATACGTCGAAATTCGATCTTTTATTCGCAAAAATTAATTAAAATTAAAATTAATTATCGAAATTTCAATTAATCATAATTCGATTTTCGAGACAAAAAGAAAAAATTTAAGAGCATTATAAAATTTATAAATAGAAATTACGACGTATAAAAAATTGAATTGTGTTAAAAGCATTTTTAAAAATTGTAACCTATATTAATTATTTGATTAATGTGTTTTTAAAAAATTTATTATAAATAAGTTTATTAAGAGAAATAAAAGAGAATTTATCAAGCGTTTTTTTTTTTAAATATCATTTATAAAAGTCTTTAATTTCAATTTAAACATTTTTATTATCAAATTAAATCGATCGATAATCAATTCGTTAAATAATAAATTAATAATGATTTTAATTTATTTTGAGTTATAAATGAAAATAATAAAGATGTTTAATTGATTTAATTTAATAATTAAGATTATACAATTTTGATAAAGTTATTTTATAAATCGTGAATCTTTTTGATATGAGAAAAAAAAAATACGTTGTTTATCAATTTATACGCTTATAATAATTTCATCGATTTAAACATTAATGATTGTTTAATAAATGTCAATTTGAATAATCTTTTAATTTAATTTTATTCAATAAAGTCGATTGTTTTTAATAATTATATATGCATCATAAATAAAATATTAAAATAATTTATCGCAATGAAAAAAATAATTGAATTTAATAAAACGAATTTATATAAAATATTTATAAAAAATCAATTTAATGAATTTGAAAAAATAAAGAAATAGATTTATAAAAAGAAGTTAATATAATTTATATTAAATTTTCTCGATTATTGATTCGTAAAATGAAATTATTATTGTTATCTCGATTAATAAAAAAACTTTTATTAAATGAAACATTTGCAATAAATATGTTGTTATATTATAATTATTTATTAAATAAAAAGATAAAAGAATAACGTAATAATATATAAGCGAGATGTTAATATAAAACATTATATTTATCGTTATTTTAAGTTTCAATTAAGACGTCTTTCGTTTCGAATATATTTAATAAATTATTTATATCGTTTTTTTAAATAATAACGATTTCATTTGAAATAAAATTATTATAAATGCGTGAATTATGATGTTGTAAGTTTTTATATAATAATTTATAATCTCATATAATTAAATCGATCTTTAATTTTTTAAATATCGTTTTGAAAATAATAATGTAAAAATTAATGCTTTTGAGAAAAATAATTATTTTTCGATAAAATTATTATTTAATGTTATTATAATAATCATATTTAATAATATTAATATAAAAAACGCGATTGAAAAAAAATTATATCGTGTTATAAATTATTTTTGAATATTATTTATGATGTAAATTTGTTTAAAAATCGATTTTTTGTTTTTTGAAGACATTAAAGCGAGTATATAAATAATAATCGCGCTTTACATTTTACACGTGAATGAAATTATCGAATAATTGATAATAATTTGTTATGAAATCATCGAAATGATATTATTATATTGAATATTATAAACGCGATATTTTTTATATTTATTAATTAAAATCATGATATTAAGTTTTAAAGAGTGTAATATGTTGTTAATATCACGCTCATTAAAATTAATAAGATGATTTATATTCGTTTCAACGTTTTTTTGATATTTTTCATTTTCGTCTTGATCGTCGTTTAAATCGTTATTTTATAAAACGTTTATTTTAAATATAACGATTTTAATCTTATCGTTATTATAATATCATTTAAATGTTTTATTTATAAACGACGTCGCATTATATCGATCGCAAATTTAATTTATAAAATCGAAATTATGTCGCAGAGATTTTATAATGTATAAATAACGCGCAATGTAATTTATCAATCTTGTTGAAAATTGACTAATTGTTAAAAAAAAATTAAAAAGCGAACTTGAAAAAGAATTGTTAAAGAAATCGATATTAAAAAAATTTGTTGATAAATCTCGCAACAAAGGATTTTTTATATCGATTAAAACATTTTTTGATCGTTTAAAAATGTAAAGAACGCGTCGTTAAGTGAAAAAAAAGATAATAAACGAAATAAAAAGAGAGGGCGCATTTTGAGACGACGAAAATCGATTGATTTGAGAAAACGACGATTATAAAAGCGAAAAGTTTATTCGAGATCTTTTTAAAGGCCTTTTTACGCGTTTATAAATAATAAAAAATGATTATTAAACTCGTTTTCGATCTCGATTATTAATAATAACGAATTCGTCGAAAAATAATTTATAAGCGTTAATAAAGATTTCAAAAAACGAATAAAACGAAGATATATGCTTGAGATATTTAATAACATTTAAATGAGAATTTTCAAAAGCGAATATATTTATATCGATAATCGATTAATAAATTGATAAAATAATAAAAAAATAATGATAGCACGCGGCTTCGCAGATAAATAAATTGAACGAAAAAAATATTGCTCGTTTTCGACAGACCTCGTGCGATTTGAAAATCGATTTTTGAATGTTTTTTCATTTTATTGATAATATATTAAACTTGATAATTTTTGCATCGTTGAAAAGCGCAAATCGAGTTTTATAATTTACGAAATTATGAAGAATTTATATCTTTAAGAAAATAAGGGGCAAAAAAAGTAAAATTTTTATATACACTTTTGATAAGAGCGTTTGAAAAGTCTAAAAGTCGTTACTTGAACGCTAATCGAAAGACGTAATAACTTTAAATTTATAATTAACTATATATACAAATTTAAGATATTTTAATTTAGCTTTATATTATTCTTTTATATATATTAATAATAACATTAATATCGTCGTTTAATATAATAATATAATCGAATTTTTATATATTAACGAACTCGTTATTATTAAATCTTTAAATCGATTTTTAAAAGCGAAAAAAAAAGCGTATTCGTATACATTTTTATTAAAATCTCTTTTTAACGCGAATTATTTAAAATTGAACACGTATTACGATAATAACGATAAATAATAACGATTACGATTAATTAAATAATTAATTAAAAGAATATAATTACTATTAATAAAAAATAAAAAATTATAAAAATTATTATTATAAAAAAAGAGAATATTATACGAGATATTATATAAAATATTATATAAAAAAATACACGAGCTATATAATAATCATTACGATAACGAAATAAAAATAAAAAATTTACGATTATATTAATATATATTAAAAATAACGAAATTATGTTCAATTTTTTTCAATTATAAATTATTAAATAATTAATAAATAATATATATTTAAATACGATAAACGTTTTTATAATAGTAATTAAAAAAGTTTATTAATTAATTAAATGCAATTATAAAAAAATAATTAAAAAATCTTATTATTCGACGATTTAAAATCGTTTAATGTCGTTATTTTATAAAAAGAGATTTGAAAAAACTTGTCTTGTTATTGCATTGTTATTATTAAAGATTCTCGCGATTATCTTCGCGCGAGGCTTACTTTATCTGATTAGCGCCTTGATATCAATTAACCCGATTTGGGGGGGTATACGCCGAACAATCATGGGGGTATACGCCTAACAGAGAGGGGGTATACGCTGAATGGCTGCCTATATATGGTGTAAACCGACATTATGTCACATTTGAACACTCAGCCCTGGCAGCCCTATCACGTATTTTGCAAGCTTTCCACTATTGGGAAGCCCGCGCCCCCAGCACATATTTTCACCATCTAATACTTATTGGCTTGAGTTTGATCATGACAAGTTTCAACCCCTTGGGGCTGCTCTCCCACGATCTTTACCTGGCATACCATAGTATCTACATGCATACCAATCATCACTGTCAGCCAAATGTTTCAAGCTGCCAATTCAGCGTCCCGTTGATTGAACGCACACATACCGGCAAAGTGATAAGTGTTGGATTATTTTGCAAGCTTCAGCCGTTGCGCAAGATTCACATAAGTGCCCAGTTCCATCTCACCCTTCTCACTTCCTCAGAGAAAGCCAGGTATCGACTTCGTCCCAGATTTCGGTATCTTTTAACTTGTTCCCAGCTGCTTTTACTCCTTGGTAGACCTGGGGACGAAATAAGCTTCATTCATGATCCATGCCCACTAATCTCATTCACTCACTGCATCCCAAATACGGAAAGCGTCGTCTAAGCTGCCACTGAAATCACCGTGCATGATCCACTCTTGTCCTTTCTTTTTCACTTCGGCCCGAGTACTCTCCGATGTAGGGTCTGGGTAATTACACAAGTCGTCCAGAAAGTGCATTGTCAAGACTCCGAGAGCGCACGATTGCTCTTGGTAGAATGGCAAGCTGTACCAGCATCAGGAAAGAATGTCAGAAAAAGTTCCTCAGGTTATTCAACATACCCGAGAGAGATATCTGCCCAATCGTTACGGTCTCTATCAACAAGTCCCTCCAAGAACATGGCCGCAACGATCATCTCTAGCAAATCGCGCAGACTTGCGTGCACACTCGACACAATGGAGTGGTACGCAAGCATGTGTCGACTCAAAGGACCACTATAGCCCTTGGCCGAATGGCGAATCTTGCCGAGACAGGCAACGCGAGAGACCAGCATGGCATTGCGCTTATCGATATCTGGTCTGACCATCAGCAATATTCAATCGTCCGATTCGGACTGCACCGACCTGATCCATTTCCCGGTGCACCACCATATCCTAAGAACATGGTGTCCGGATTGATGAGCTCAAAACGCATCAGCTCTACTGCAATTAGCGCAGCCTCTTCCTCGTCTCTCCTCGTGCCTGACGCCGACCAAACAGCTTCCAAGACTTTGCCCCACTCTGTGAGCTGATGCTGTTCGTTCAAGTAACCTCGTAATTGAAGCAAGCGCCAAACTGCGTTCGCAAGTATCTCATCACGGTGCTTCAAGAGCTTTGTACAATCAGCGCCTTGTTTAAACTTCGATGGTTCAAATCTCACCTCCTGTCCAGTCTTCGGCTTTTGCGTGACTGTCTTCGCAGCAAACTCGGGATTCTCCAAGCTCAGGATCGCAAACGAGAGAGTACCTGCTGGCAAGTCTTCCGTCGAATACTACAATAAAGATTAGCTGAGATAATCACTGCACGTGAACACTCATATACCCCTGCTATGAGATTGTTCTTGACGTTCCACTTCGACAACAAGTCGCGAGGAGATGATACATCCCTCATGTTGAATTTTCCCTCGTAGGTGGGATCAAACCAAAGGTTTGTTGCTATGTCCCTCGAGTGATAATACCGGTGTATTGGCTCAGTCAAAAGCGATAGTGCCTGCCTCCTCAATGGATCTAGCTGAACTTTCACCAGATTTTGATAAGGTCGACCATCGCCGCCTGCAAGAGGCTGTATGATAGAGATTTTGCCAGATGTCAACCAGTTGAGGATCCTTGGACGAAGCATACCACGAGAGAGATACATGTAGAGTTCTTCGGGCAGACGTAGGCCAACGCATTCATGAGCATCATCGGGAGCATGGTCCTTGTCTAAGATCTCAACATCTCCCTCATCGGTCATAACGACGTGGTGTCTAATTCTTGTCAAGGCCCTCTTGTATTGGTCTAGGTAGATCCCTTTTACAGCAGGATCGGTAGAATACTGTGCACACAAGCGCGCAACACTACCTCCACATGATATGATCATCTCGACAACGTTACGCATAGTGTACGGTTTTCGATAGACAGTTTCGTTTTCAAGCGGTGGGAAACCGGGGAGAAGGCCAGAACCAGCCAACATGAGAGAATCGATGAAAACATTCAGAGGTATATTACCGAGCGCTGCAAGACAGTCTCGTCGATCGATCCATTGAAACTTGGAAAGCTCAAGGATAGGAGACTCCATTTTATTCTTCTCGCCCAGATTTTGGCTATCACTGGCGAAATCGAATTTAATGATGAGCTTGTCAATGCCGAAGCAGAATAGCTCCGATGGGCCGTACACGGCGTCGATGAACTGGCTTGGGTGCTTTTCGTAGTATACAAGCTACAGTTGATCAGCATTGCTTGTGTACATGGACCAGCTAAGCGTACCTGAGCTAGGGCGCTGTAAGGTGCAACTGTGAAAGGGACGCCTTGCTCATGAAGTATTCTTTTCAATATCTCGGACAATGTGGAGGGATACCAGTGACCTGATATACAGCTGAGGACTATTTTCAACGTAGTGAAATTAATCGGCGCATACCTGAAGCCATGAATACATCTCTGGCCTGTTTGCCTTGTTCGGTTTCATAGAGAGTGAAGGCCTCACTGTCCAATTGCGCAGCTCTTGCGGAGCTGATGACAGGATCACTTCCAACGCCAGAGTCCAAGCCGTTGAAAACAAAGTGCAATTTCAATCCAGCATCTTGCAAATGTTTCACGGCGTTGATTACAGTCGACTCGAAAGCCAGGGGAGGCCCTCCCAGGGCGGATAAAAGAGGATCTTTGTTCAAGCCATGTATCCAGTAGGTAGCATCGATGCCTATGACACGATCTTGAAGGAATTTAAGATCGAAGGATTTGGCGATACCTTTGTCTGCCGCCCAGACATCGAAAGCTACGACTGCAGGGAGGTTAGCTTTAACGGCAACTCTTGTCTTGCAAGAGCGAGCTTTGCTTACCACCCATCGTCAAGATAAGGAGATAAGATAAAAGAGATCTAGATAGATGTTACATGGACGGCCTCCACCGAGCGCCCTTCACCTGCTTCAAGGATAAGGTGCGTTCGTAGAATAGGGACAGGAGTTGTTTGAGGGTTTGAAACATTTCTTTGTACTAGTACCTGTATGGACCTGGCGCTCGGGCGGGACTGACTTTAGGCCCGACGCTAGTGTAAGCCCTACCGTACTGAAGGCTGCCTCTGGACAGGACAGCGGCCTACATACATAATATGGGGTACGACCTTTTATTTCTTTTACAGTTGACGGATTTGATGTGCGACATCACTCAGGGCACACAGTCCAGAGCCAAACACCCTACATCTCTCAGTCCGTTGTCTGGATTTGACTCAAGAGGAAAGAATGGGTGCTGAGCGGAGCAACGGTTCAAGCGCACAGACACAGATCCCAGTCATTGACATATCCGAAGCCAGCGCAGCAGACACAGCAGACCAGCTAGTTGATGCGGTTGCTCGATATGGCTTCGTATTTGTCAGAGGTGAAGGACTGGGGTTCACGAGGCAGATTCTTGACAATGCCTTTGCATTGGTAAGGCCGAAGCGCTTCCTAGATAGATAGACGATTCTAACGATGGGGATAGTCGCAGAAATTCTTCTCGTCAGCCAGGGAAGAGAAAGAAGAATGTGCTATCCAAGCCAACGTAAAACCCCTTCCGCTGGGATCTTCCCTGTAATGGAGCCCCTCTCTCATATCCTGCTAGAATATCGGTTGGTCGTCAATGCACTCAGAAACCTTAGATCCAAACCAAAAGGTACCTGGGTTTTTCAACCGTGCAAGACCTCGCTGACCTCTCTATAGAGGGGAGACTTTAAAGAGTTCTCTTCCAAAATTCCGGGGGCCACTACCGTAATGACTGACTGTTGTTGACTAGAGCAATGAACTTCGGCGAATTCTCCGATGGCAATGCACAACAGCCTTTACCGCCATCTCTTGCTTCAAATGAAGCTGAGCTAAATCATTTTAGAGTGCTTTGTCATGAGCTCTGCATCAGGCTCCTACGCCTCTTTGCTTTTGGCCTCAAAGTACGTGACTGCGCTTGGCTCCTTGACTTTCTCCCGCCTGACTAGACTCAGATCGATCCAAATGAAGGTGGCAAGTATTGGTTCTCGTCTCGGCATGATCCATCTCAGGGCTCTTCCGGTAGCATACTTCGGTTGCTCCATGTATGTGCGTCCCTATGGGCAATGGGGAAAAGCTAACACCGAAGCGTGTCAGTATCCCGCAGTCAAAACCGATGAGTTCGATTTAGATACTACCGTCGACATCAGAGCCGGAGCCCACAGTGATTATGGTAACCGCCGGTGGTTCAGATGATTCAAAGGCAAGAATTCACTGAATTCCCAGGTTCCCTCACCCTCCTTTTCCAGCGCGCCTCCCAATCAGGCCTTGAGATCCTTACCCCAAGATCGTCCTGGTCTCCCGTACCTGTACATCCACCTGGCACAGAAGACGACTCCTTTCCACCGTACGTATATTCGGTTTCCATTTTCCTCTTTCGGACCAAAAAATGAGTCTTAAGATATGTCGTGAGAGTGTCTACTCTGTAGACATGTTCCAGGGGCTCAATACCCCCCTCAGATAGGCAATACTGATTCTGAATTCATAACCCAGCATCCTCGTCAACATCGGTGATTTGATGCATTTCTGGACGAATGGATTGCTTAAAAGTACCGTTCACCGAGTTGTCTTCCCAGAAGGGGAGAGCAAAGATAGATATAGTATAGCATACTTTTGCCATCCTTTGGACCATATCGAGATAGAAGCCGTCCCAAGTGACATGATACAGGACAGGAAAACGGAAAATAGGCAGCACCGTGTGGAGAAGGTGACCGCCGAGGGCTATCTGAAGAAGAGGCTCGCGGAGACGTACGGGTGGGGGAAACAGCAGTCGCCAGCGCGAGACTAGCGAATCGGTTGAACGAGCTTCTAACTGGACACATTCAGATGTCCAGTTTTCGGGACTTTGATTGAAATTTGGGTCTCAAACCTGCTGTGTACTCTTGTGAATTCACATTAGAGCATATCCTGTATAAACATCCAGAGAAAGAGCAGATTATTTGGAAGGCTGTGCCAACTATAGCGCGCTGTATAGGATGAGGGCCATACGATAGTAAATACAGCATTCGTAAGTGAAAGAAACCTTTTGAGCCGCAACTAAACAATTGCTGCCCTCCGCAGACTTCCACACTCTGTATTGGTCATGCAGCCTGGAGCGTGGGGTATGTATCATGTGGGAGGTCATCATGGACGGACAGTGTCAGGCATGCAAACGCTAACAATATGATTCAAACGCCGAGTCTTTTCCGTGAGACTATCAATCAGCCGTTGACCGCTGGTGAGGAGCACAGAAAGTTCGTGAAAAGTTTGCCGGGTAACATGGATCATGAGATTTTGGGGAATATTGAAGTCGTTTCATGATGCTTGGTATAGCGTGTCGCTGATGAGAAGATAGTGCCGTAAAGGAAAGACTCGTGAATGCCCGATCACCCGCATCTAACGCCCTGGGGCTCAAGAAAAACCGCTCGCAACACTGGATGCCGCTAACTTCGAGAGGGAGACCGAACGCAATCGAGAGCAAAGGAGACCGGGAGGAGTGAGGACTAGGTCACTGCGCTGCTACTTGACACCAATGTCGATGATAAACCTTTGACATTTTAAAGTCAGCATGTCCTTTTCGGAGCCATAGTTGAGTAAAAAGACAGCGTTGTGGGAATGAAGTGAGGGGATGGGCCCCCCTATATATGCTTTGTGGCTCAGAATTCTCAACCAGCTCGGAGACGATAAGTTCGAGATGTACATACCCAAGCATTTTTCTGGCACTCTTTGCTGCAGTATTTTGTCCGGCGGCAGCGACGGCACTTGGCAAATTGACGAGTCCATTGCTCCCACCTCCCGCACTCATAATAAGCACACTGGCGTATGCCGCCACGAGCGTCGTCCTTACGGCATAAGTTTCGCATCACCACGCCAGCCCAATGCTGCATATCTTGTGAGTGATGGCGGACGGTAAATTTCTCAACAAGCGGGAATATGTTGAAGTCGTCTGGAAGCAAATACTCCTCTTCGTCAGACACATCAATTTCCTGGCAATCGCTCGTATTGTTCTCATCCAAAGCATTCAGGTTGTTGCCAATCTTCAACTTAGGAACAAGATGAGATTGTTGAAAATACGTTCTGAGATTACAATATTTGGATACGTAGGCAAGAAGCTGTAGCGACATCAACACGTCCTCATCCCGTGGGGTGGCGGCTAAGATGCCTGGAGGAGCAGATCGGTCGAGAAGATAGCGTGCGTGAGTGTTCTGTGCCAGAGCTTGGTTTGCTACGTTCACAACGCCCATTGGTTGTGGAGCTTGTGGAAAGCCGATGTTGTTGTTGGTCGGAGTCACGTTGGCATTTATGATGCTTCCATCATTGGCAGACGGATGGGTGATGTTGAAAGTTTGCGCTTCTTGACCTTCCGAAACAGCAGTTGGGGCTGTGAGACCTAACGTTGTGGTGACAGCATCAAGCATTGGATCCTCGTCTCCAGCTTCCTGAATATCCACAGTTGCTTGAATGTCTAACATGGGATCATCAAGGTTCTCGTTGGTCCCAGACGCTTCAGAGACTGCTTCATCCCCATTGGCATCATCAGAATCACCGGAGTTAGACTGCTGTTGGCGTACAGAGGGTCTTCGTCTATCCCTGGTACCACGCATTGGTGGACGTATGGATGGTGCATTCGGAGTGGTTGGAGATTCTGGCTGCGAAGTGATGCCTGTCTGGAGAGCAGGCAGAGCAGGTAACATAGATGGTAGTCGGTCAACGTCGCGCACGGGGCGAAGTCCGAATCCGTCACCCGGTTCCATTGGGGGTACAGCAGCGGCTATTGAGTGCATCGAGTTATGTCTGCTACCGCTGGTTGTCCCTCCATGAACATGGTGTCTACCGTCTTGACTCCTGTGATGGTAATGGTGGTGGTGGTGGTGATGATGATGGTGGTGATGACGCGTAAATGTAGTCCGCTCCGGGGTCGTGATCGTCGCAAATTGAGGCAGCGTTGGAGTCAGGTCCATAGCCGTGGCGTCTGGAGGCTGATGCGGGTGATTTTGCTGTTGCTGCTCGAAAATCGGTGGAGACAAAGGCTGTGGAATTTCTATTGCTGGTGGAGGCTCATGACGACGAAAGGGTCTGCTATCGGGCAACACATTGACCCGTTCAAGAAAAGGTTGCCGTTCGAAATTGCCTGTAGGAGAGGCTATGACATTCTGCTGGCCTTTCCGTGGTTGTGGAATTGGCAAGGGTGTCCGTCTTTTTGCTTCGTTTTCGGCCCTTTCCCGACACTTGTCAATGACCTTGATATAGTTGTCAAGTATCGTTGCGATCACCGGTACCATGTCAGCTTCGACGACCCTTGTTCGAACGCTTTCTGAACCACGGACACCAATGTTGACAACACATTGAAAAGCTAGATTCCATTTCCACATCTCCATCATTTCCTGGCTCCTTCCCTGCTTGAGTATGCATACTAGCCTTTCCACACCGCCATCGATGGTGAGGATGTCTCTTATCCTCGCAGAAGATGTCGTGAGGTATGCAAGATGGTTGAGCGAATTGATCAATGGCAGGGTTGATGTGCAGTCGAGAGCCCGACGGTCGTATAGGGCGGTAGTAATGCCTACGGACGCTTTATTGACATTTGGGATACTGAAGTTGACTTCCCTCATGGTGACTAGGTTTGGAAATGTTCACGGCGACTGGAGGGGTCGTTGGATTGGTGTGGCGCTTGGGATAAGGGAGAATGAACCGACTTGATGGAAATGAGGGGGTCGAGAGCAATGCGGGTCGAAAACAGACACGAGTTGGCGACTTTCTGCAGATAATGTATGTTGTTGAGCGATGCTTCGTGCTGTTGTGAAGTAGAGGCTCTGTCAAAGGCAGATATTCAGACGGTGTTTGCTGCTGCCATGTCGACGAAAGAAATCTCGATCAATAAGCAGAGAGAGAGAGAGAGGCAATACCGCTCGGGAAGAGTGCACGCGCTGCTCCGCTGATTCTTAAGCAAAGCAGCGCAAAGCAAAGCAATGCAACGCAATGCAAAGAGGTAGTAGAGCCGAGGCGAAAGAGGAGTAAATTTCTTTCAGAGCACGATGTTATTGATGGAGAAGGGGGATGAATTTAATAATGGAGAAATGGTAGTCGAGAGTTTGCGGCAGGAGATTTGCTTTAGCGCGCTCTCAGAGTACTCCGCTACGGTATTCCAATGTCGTCTCGATCGATACTCATACGTTCTCGAAGGCAGACGCCCCATCCTTTTTTGTCTCAGGTGCCTCTCGACATCGGTGAGAATTTTTACTTAATTTTTTTCTTATCTTCATTGGTGCA
The DNA here is from genome assembly GCA_009733775.1 of Alectoria sarmentosa. Classification (NCBI taxonomy): domain Eukaryota; kingdom Fungi; phylum Ascomycota; class Lecanoromycetes; order Lecanorales; family Parmeliaceae; genus Alectoria; species Alectoria sarmentosa. The sequence continues at coordinate 19,405 of WOGZ01000382.1, forward strand.
TTCAGACTTCTGATGTCTATTCGCTTTACTTAGTCCACCAGACACCTACCTAGCTCGATTGTCTCCTCTCGTTAAGGATACTCTGTAAGTGAAAAAGATCGATTCCTTGCAGTTGCCAGTGCCTTAATCTGCAGACACTGAGCATTTATCTCCTTTTCCCGTTTCTCGCGTGGGGAACAAATGTGTGTCAATCAACCGCAAAATATACAGCTTTTCAACAGCCTTGCGTCGTAGTCTTGGGCGCAAATGTCTAGGGCATATGCTTTGCAACCCATGGACAATCATTGCCCCCATAGTCACATTTCATTGTACCGCCAGTTGCTGAGGCACGCGATGCTCCTTGACGACTGGAAGAAGACCACGAAGACCCTTAGGAATACCCTGTCGCTCAATGACAGCCGGGTTTGCTACACTGCATTCTCGAGAGAAGCAAGAACAGTGGAAGGGAGTAGAATACGTCTGAACACTGCAGTCCTTCTCGACTATTCCAGCTTTCAATCCATGTCCCTGTGCTCCAACGTATCAATCCACGCTTTCATCCGGTTACTCAGTGGGCGCCAGATGCTCATCGTTCCAATACTTGGACATGCCAGTACAATCTTAAACGAAGCCCTGTCCTGTTGCAGAGACTCGCAGCTTATGGTGGAACGCGCAAGACTCCAGCGAGACACTGCATGGGCTGGAAGAGCGACTCTCATTGGCCGAATGGACGTCAATTCGAAAGGTCAATCCGTCATGGTCGAACTTCAGAACGTGGGGAGATGATCATGCACGATGCACATGCTTGCTCTTCTAGATATCACAATTCATTTCAGACGTTCCATCAGTTGTCTTTCTCGGGACCCGTGTTGCTGTTGCAAGTGGGGGAAGGTGTCCCATACGAAGATCAGGCAAGGGCACATTCAGATGGAGCTCTCTTTAGAAATCACAACAGAAGTACCTAAAGCGGAGATGAGAAGGCGTCAGAAATTTGCAGTCTTGTGGCCGTCAGAGCTTGTGGAAGAGGTCTTGGATGAAAGGAACGAGGGAAGCCGTTGACGAAAGAGAGGCGGAACCTAAGTACAAGGTAGCTGGAAAGTGGAAGACGGTAAATTGTAGATCCCATCATCGAGGCTCGGACCCATGGTCCCGCCCTTTTAATTTCATTGGTCTTCCTTCCGGTTTCTATTTTGGCTGTCAATGGGCAATTGGCATGCAGGAGAAGCGGCTAAGGCACTTGGTGGGATGATTATCGAGGACCAGGCTCTCAGGCTTTCTACCGTGTCGCCTCGCTCGGAAGCTCGTAGAAAATGACTTTCCTTACTCTACCTACACCGGAATACGAGTATGCCTTCTTATTAATGCCCATGATAACTTCTTTATCACGTTGATTCCCCGCCTGCTAGGTAGACTCGCATATTGAGTTGCCTTGAGGCTTTTGGTCGTGAGAACGACAATCACAACAATCACAACAACCACCGCAGCTAATAATCGGAGGAAATAATATAGTGAAAGGTGGGAAGGGGAAAAGGCTGGTACTGGCAGTCCCTCATCTTACTCACACTTACCTTACAGTACTTGACGACTTTTAGAGCCTCGGCTAGGTGCGCTAGTTTTGCACCCAATTGGAACTCCCGCCCTGCTCCCTTCCTTCTGGAAACGACGCAAGTCGCAAAACCCACTTCTTGACTGACTACTACCCCAACCCACCCGAACCACGTAACGAGCAGTCAGCGACAGCAGACATCGTCACCCTGCCTGCACTTTCAAAGACAAAGACAAAGACAAAGACATACCTAGCCATAGCCATAGCCATAGTCAAAAGACCTCTTCCAGTCTCAGCTTTCCCTATCTGTGTTGTGGTCGCAATTTGTCGGGGCCGTGAACCTGGTGGTGGCCTTTCAAACCCTTTACTGTTCCCTCCACTCCCATCCCACCAATCACGGTCATTGTGTCCTCATATCGCAAAAACGTCTCCTTCGCAAGGATAGTCGCTTTCAGCAATGTCCGAAATGTCTGGGGAGCAGATGCAGGCAAAAATCGCTGCTGCACGACGAGACGCGGAAGGCCTCAAGGACAAAATAAAGCGCAAGAAGGATGAACTCGCCGACACCTCATGTGAGTCGAAACTTCCTGCCTGCATCGAGCGCAGGATTCCATACGTCCACTAAACTCTTGAAATCCTTCTTTCGTATGTCTGATGGCCGTTCACTGACTAGTACCCGAACAGTGCGAGGAATAGCACAAAGCAATACCGATGCCTTGCCGCGGATTGGCATGAAGGCTCGCAAGGTTCTTAAAGGTCACTTGGCCAAAATCTACGCTATGCACTGGTCTACAGATCGTAGACATCTAGTCTCGGCTTCACAGGATGGCAAGCTTATCATTTGGGATGCGTACACAACCAACAAAGTTCATGCCATACCCCTTCGATCCTCATGGGTCATGACATGCGCATATGCTCCCAGCGGGAACTACGTTGCGTGCGGCGGACTGGATAACATCTGCTCGGTCTACAACCTCTCATCACGGGAGGGACCTACTCGTGTTGCCCGCGAGCTCTCAGGCCACTCTGGTTATCTTTCCTGCTGCCGATTCATCAATGACCGTCGAATCCTTACTTCTTCTGGCGACATGACATGTATGCTATGGGACGTCGAGACCGGTTCGAAAGTCACAGAATTTGCCGATCATCTCGGAGACGTCATGAGCATCAGCATAAACCCCACCAACCAACATGTCTTCATATCTGGAGCATGCGATGCCTTCGCCAAGCTCTGGGACATCCGCACAGGCAAAGCCGTACAAACATTCGCAGGCCATGAATCGGATATTAACGCTGTGCAATTCTTCCCTGACGGTCAGGCCTTTGGTACTGGGTCCGACGACGCTACCTGCCGTCTATTCGATATTCGTGCAGATCGAGAAGTCAACACATACGCCAGCGACCAGATTCTTTGCGGCATTACATCTGTTGCCTTCTCGGTCTCTGGGCGTCTACTATTCGCGGGTTATGACGATTTTGAATGCAAGGTTAGTCTGACTGATTGTTACTTGCAGTCAAACTTCGCTCAAGACGCCTCCAATACTGATGCCTGCTGCCAGGTCTGGGATGTGCTTCGGGGTGACCGTGTCGGCAATCTAAACGGCCATGAAAACCGAGTGAGCTGTCTGGGTGTGAGCAACGATGGAATGAGCCTGTGTACCGGATCTTGGGACTCCACCGTAAGCTCACTCATTTGGAGAAAATAATCCGTTTAATGAAATGCTAACCATGAACTTCTTCAACAGCTCAAGGTTTGGGCATGGTAATCATGATGTCGGCCTTGTCATTGGTGGTAGATGTCAAACTTTGCGCTCGAAGGACAAAGCTCTTCAACTTATCATCTACCCCGTTGCGATAAGACATGGGCGATTTCGATGCCTGAACCGGTGAAAATTTGTAATTACGACCATCCTCTGATATCATGCGACAAGATAGGTGGACGGTGCTATGAAGATATGGAGCTTCTTGGAACAAAATGGAGTCGCCGCGATAACTTGGGGGAGATTGTTCAACGAAGTATGCAGGTGTACTGCTTCGAGTTGATGCAATCTTCCTGGGCGAAGCGCTGGATACCGTTCATTCGATTCTTCTGCCATGTTGGGCACTCTACTTTCCACATGTATTCTCTGTCTCCCTCGACAAAACGAACCTTTCCAAAAATACTAGGCACCAAAGTTCTCCGGCACTTTACTCTTCCTCGGTAGCAAAAGTTCTCGCACGGCAACAGCAGGGGACAGATGCCTTGCTTTTCCTTGCCGTCGTTGTACCTCAAGCCCGCGCTTTGAATCACTTCCATGAGGACCTGCCCAGGATTTCTCTTGACTCAACAGCGAGTTATGTGGTTTCAAGCTGGCCAAGCATCTAGGCAATGACAAAAGGCTTTTGTGCTTTACGCAGGAGCAGCAACGGTGCTTGGCACAGCCTCGAAAATATACTAACTTTCTCCATATCCTATTCTTTCCTGAGGCGCCCCCTGGCTGGTGAACTTTGAGGGATGGGTGGGAATGCATGGGAGGTGCTACAGTATATTCGAGGGTCAAGCGATTTCCACAGCGTCCCAATTCTTGTACTATCTACTCGTTTGTCAATGCCTTCAGACCCCTTAAACTAGTGCTCATATTACCCCGTCGACAAAGGAGCAGTCGGCCTCTGCTTATAGCGAACCGTTCACAAATCATCCATGTTGTACCAAAACTCCGAAAAATGTTTCAAGAGCCCCGACATAATATCCGCAAGTCCATGTACCACGTCGTTTGGTCTCTTCAACGGTAGGATTCTGTTGACAGGGCAGTGGGGCGGCTGATTCTTATGGCAGCCAGATATATACAGAAGTCATGGGTGTGCTTACGCTGACAGCTCGCCACCCCGCCAAACCTATTCGGCCCTCCGAAGAAGTTCATCGGACGTTGATATGATAGGCGTGACACCGTCAGATGTGACTTCCAGAAGAAGGCAGGAAGCCCTCGAAGCATGTCAAAGGGCACCCTCGGGCCAGTACACCTGCCAAGCCTCTCCAGCTCCTGGGCGAATCCGCTTTGGCAGACGCAAGCGGAAGAGATGTGAAGAACGATACAGGACAGAAAGAAAAATCCGGGGAAATATGGCGCATAAGAAATGTTTCGAAATGGTCAGCAGTATGATGCTCATGCATTGATAAGACCACTGTCTTTTAGCCAGCCATGGAACGCGTGCGGTGCTCGTAAGAGAAGCAGGCGCCCAGTGTGTCATTTCACACACAGTCTACACTCATTCAATGGCTTGCCAAAGGATCTGTCGCAGGCTGTTTGATGTCAATTGCCGACAGCAGCTTCATGAACGCCCAAATCTTGTCCTATTGATAACGAATCAGCAGACCACGGTGGCTTCGCCGAAGAGACCGCACAGCTCTGGTTATTGTGTACATTCGCTATGACGGAATTATCTGAATATTCTTTATTGAAGTCTGACTTGATGTTACTTTTATAGACTAGCTTACGATTCTTGTCGTTGAGTGATATATATCTGATAATATGGGACAAAGGGGAGCTTCGGATTAGAGTAGGTCAATACACTATGAGTATCAGGCCGACAAGGTGATACAGTAGGTGATAGAGTAAAGTCGAGGGGTATTAGGAAAGAAAGATTTGCATGTTGTGAAACATTAGTGCAGAATTAAAGGAGCTCCCAGCACTCCTGGTAGGGCTGCTGGTAGGCTCGTGATAGTACGTCTTTCAGTACCTTAGGTAAGGTACCTAGGTTGGGAGTCTCGTACCTCCTTTACCACGCTTATGAAACTTGAATGGCAACCTATTGTACCGCTTATGTACCGCTTAAGTACTAAAATTACTTCGAAAACAGCCACCCGGAATCTTGTTCCCTCGTGTCTTGCAAGGTTCCAAATTCCCCTTTCCAAGTTTTCAAGTCATGATTATTATTCATTTAACAAGTGAATGCCCATAGGTATTCAAGTACAACTTCGACTTGTACTTCGTCGCTCACTTCTGTTGCTTTTGTTTTTGTTTTTATTACTATTATCATTGTTATTATTATTGTTATTATTATATTATTATTATTATCATCATCATTTACTCGTCGTTACAGACCCCCGTCTTAGTCTTAAACCAAAACCCCCACAGAGTTACAACAGCCAACCACCAACATCTCACTTTTCCCAATCAGTTCTATGAATCGCTGGTCTGAATGTCACTTTGCCGCATACCCCTAATCCTTCACTTACAACTTCCATTATTCTATTCTCAAGCTGCCGAGACTTGTAACGTCCCTCTGTACCTGTACCTGATCAACACACTCTGAAACGCGAACCCATATAGCCAACGCACTTCGTTTCGAGCTTTTCGCAAGTGCATTGTGCATTGCGCACGCTCCCTTTTCCAATCATGTCGACCTCTGCGCAAGACGAATTCGACGCTCTTTACGACAACAACCAGGGTCAAAAGTTGAGCGGCCATCCGGATGACAGATCGGAATCTTCAGACAACGACAGCACTACTCTCAATTCTGGCAACGAGGACGAGCGGACCTTGACCTCCAATACCTCTACCGAAATGCCCATGGCAACTACCTATCTCCCTACCACCACCCAATTCAACGCCAACACTGGACCCAAAGGAGTTATAGCTGATGCTCGTTCCTTCGAGACCGCCAAGAAACGAAGCTTCCGACAGACAATTTATGCCTTCTCCAGCGACATTGCAAACAACAAGAAGGTTAATTTCGCGCGAGAGAAGAGCAAGAGCCCCAGCCCTGAAGTCTCCGAAAATGACGAAGAGGACGACTTCATGCGAACGTGGAGGGAAAAGAGGTTGGGTGAGCTGGCAAGCGGTAGTCAGGGAATCCGGACCAGACGGCAAAGTCCTAGTCAACGAAGATACGGCTCCCTGGTCACTGTCGATCCTATTGGATACCTTGATGCTATAGAGAAAGTGGCCACCTACACCACCGTTGTTGTTTTCATCTATGACGATGAGGTATGGTCCATGCGATCTGACCACCGAGCTACTGCTGATTGTTGCCATCTTCAGTCGTCCCTCAGTGGGAAAGTAGAAGATGCATTAAAAGACATTGCACGAAGACATGCGACCACACGCTTCGTCAAGCTACACTTCCTTGATGCCGAAATGGAAGAAATTGCTGCGCCAGGGATCCTTGCATATAAGGGCGGCGATTGCTTTGCGAACCTTGTCTCGCTCATGAGTGACATGCCCGCTGGCCGGGATATCAACTCTCCAACCCTAGAGGGAGTGCTGCAAGAGCAAGTCCCAGAACTCGAATACTCTTCGCTTTTCAAATTCGCTAATTCCGCCCTAGGCACAAAATCTTGCTATGATATCTTGCGAAACGATCTCTGTACAATGATTTGTATCGTCCTCGAAGCCTGCGACATTTCTCGGAGTACTTGGAATGGTTGTTCTTAGAGATTGTGCGATGATACCACTACGTCCCGGCTTCCCTCTCGTCTGGATAGCAGGGAGCCTGGAGTCGAATTGACCTGTATAGTGCTTGGCGTTGCTAAATATACCCTCGGGTCCACATATGGAAGAGTATATTGTCGATACAATCTGCAAAGGATATTCATGCAGCCCATGATCAACCTGTTGTACTCTTTGAACCATCCCGTTTCGTCGAACCGGAAAGCTCGTTTTTGGCCATGTTTTCTCGCATGCATGTTGCATTGGAAATTACGCCTACGTGATCATTGACTACAGCAGGAGTGACCGATGGTCCAAGATCATAGCTAACAACTTCGGGGAGTGCACCCGAACGTTTGCTCTCTGATGTCCTCATCCCCATTTGGGATATCAAATGAGCCTAGTGTAGGTTTTCCGACATAGATCTCTCTCTCCCCCTCTCCCATCTAGTAGACAGTGATGTCAAATCCTTGCAAGCACATTCCCCCAGGTCAGATGTTATCTAATGGGTATGCGGAGCGATGTCAATGGCAGCTATTAGACTCATGCATGGTAGTGATGGATCATAGCGGAGAAAATATTTCAAAGCACATGACCCCTATATCGGAAACTCTTGAATAAGTTGAAAAAGACCCCCGCGAATTCAGCATCCCTCAAACCCAAAAATCAAAAATCGTACTTCTCAAATATTTTTACATTTATAACTCGTAATACTTTAGAAACTTCGTGAATCTTTATAGAGATATTCAAAATCAAGTCTTTTAACTTATAGAAAATCTTGATCGTTTTCTATACTATAAAATACAAATTTATTACAATTCTTGAATTTCTTTAAAATAATCTTGGCAGTCAAAAAACAGTCGAGGTGACTTTTAAGCGTAAGATTGAACGAATATGTTTTCGTATTTATAATTTTACTCGCGATACTTCGATTAAAACTTTTTAATAAATCAAACAATGATTATTTAATTTATAATTAATAAAAGTTACGAAATTCTTAAATCTTTAAAAGTTGAAATTGTTAAGTTATTTAAGAAATATAATTTTAAATTTTAATTCTTAAAAGTGCTAAAATCGTGAATTTTTATTTTTATTTTTTTAAACTTTTATAATATTTTTATATTATTAATTATTAAAAAAAAATCAAAAATCTTAATTTTAATAATTTTTTAAATTAAAATTAAAATTTATATTTTTTATATAACTTTATAACGATAATTCGCAATAATTCAAAAACTTTAAAACTTTTAATAAATATATTAAAAAATAATGCGTTTAATTTACAACTTTTTTTTAATTATTTATTATATTGTAAAGTATAAAATTATTAAATTTCTCGAAATCTTCGAAATGATTTTTTAAGCGAACGTGTTTTTATTATATATTCTTAATTTACGATATTACTCGCGATATTTTAAATAAAACTTTTTTAAATTAAAATGTTTATTATTTAATATAATAAATAAAGATTGCGATATTTTTAAACGATAAAGAATTATTAATATAAAGTTATTTAAGAAAATTAATTTTTAATTTTAATTTTAAAAGGGTGTTAAAATTTCGATTTTTATTTTTATTTTTGAATAATTAAAAATATAAAGATATAAAGTTAAAAAATACTTATATTAATATTTTATATAAAGCGACTATTCGATAAACGTCGAAAGATAATAAATATTAAAATTAATATAAAGTTATATTATATAAATATATTAAATAAAACAATTAAGTGAGAAGAAAATATATATATATAAAAAACATTTACATAAAAACAAATGTTTTTATTAAAACACGCTAAGTTTCATCGAATAGTGTTAAAAAAATATAATATTAAAGAAAAGTTAACTTTATTAAAAATATAAAATACGCTTATAACATTATTTTTCTTTTTTAAAAAGTAATATTTTAACGTTATAAAAATCGAAAAAGTGTGTTTATAACTTACTTTATATCTTCGAAACATTTAATTAATAACTATTTTCAATTAAAGAAAATTAATAATAATAACGATAATAATATATCGTAAAAAGTTTATTAATAATATCGTCGATATTATAATATTTTATTATTTTAAACGTTTAAAAATAACGTAATTTGGTGAAAAATTAACGTTATAATCGTCGTCGAAGCATTTAAATATTTAATGTTATTTAATATTAAATATTTTAAACGAAGAAAGAATCGCAAAAATTAAATAATATAATTAAATAAATTTTTTCGAATCGAATCGAATCGCAGACGCTGAATTTTATTTAAAATTCGTATATATTTTAATAATGTTTTAAGTAGTTTTTTTTTATAAATTATTATATATATAATATCGTATAAAATTAATAACGGCGACAACGAGATTTTAAAACGTCGTTAAAAGATTTCGAAATGTGTTTATAGCGTGAATAATGAGGGTCGCGTGTTCGTTTAATTCTTAAATCGATATATTATCATTGTCGATCTCGATCGATTTTGTTACTTTTTGAAAAATGACGTAAAGACGCACGTATAATAATCGAAAATTATATATAATTATTATCGCTCGCTATAACAACGACGATTATAAAGAAAAAAATAATAATAAATAATAAAATCTTTTTATAAATTAATCGTTAGCTTAATTAAGTAATGTATAATTTTTTTATCGTAATTTATTCGAATATCTTTTATAAAAATCTTTTATTACGTTTTTTATATTATCGAATTTATTTTCATTAATATTATATTAATTAAAATCTTTAT